>CABEEJ010007059.1:0-12214 GCA_901482245.1 Timema douglasi | reverse complement strand
CTTTGTCGCAGGCGATGCCAGCAGGTGTTGGGATACCAAGCCTTTGTCGCAGGCGATGTCAGCAGGTGTTGGGATACCAAGCCTTTGTCGCAGGCGATGCCAGCAGGTGTTGGGATACCAAGCCTTTGTCGCAGGCGATGCCAGCAGGTGTTGGGATACCAAGCCTTTTTCTTGGCTTAAAATAAGAACTTAGACTATTTGAATTGTTACTACTGCTATGCTCGGGAAGATTCGTTCTTCTAATAACAATTCTGTATCCTTATAATATATTCTTAGTATATTTATTTGCGTTCTCTTCGCAGTGCTTTGCAAATATTATTGTTGTTAGTTGAGTAAATTATTATTTCCTTGTGTACTGCCGGGAGGTGATTAATATTTTCAGATTGATTTGTAAACGCAGCCTTCAGCTAGCATTTTATTTTAATTGCCACACTACCTGTATAAATTATGTATATTCTTTCGGTTTCATATACTTGGAGCTTTCTTGTTACTAATAAAACTAAATTTGTCAAAATATCTCCTCCTTTCTTCTCTATTTTTAAAGACTTGGACATAGTCCTAGGAAAGGGGTTTTTATAAGTTTTATTATGTTAATAAACACGATTTACTTTTTAATATAAACATAGAATAACCGCCACCAAATATGGTTTTTCTTTGGATTTAATATTGAAATGTATTCTGTAATTACTCTTAGAATTTCAGTTTATCTGGCGATCAATTAAGAAAAAATTAATTCTACATTCAATAGGGGAATACAACATTGATCACGTGGTTCTAGAAAGAATGTTTGAAAAAAAAATATTTTTTATTTTATTTTAATAGAAAATATATAACTGGACCTCCAGACTAAACATATGAGAGATTTCAGCATAATCGGTACAGTGGTTTTTACGTTAAAGACGAACATTTTCATGTTCTAAAATATTTTAAACTGTTTAGTTTTTGATAGGTTGGATATGGTTTTATATTTGTATAAAATTACTAAGATTTGTTTGATTCAACTAATTGAAGAATGATAGTTCTGAATACCAACTATTAGCGTTCCTGTTATTAGCAAAGCTGATCCCAAACTAAGCAGCAAGATAATTCAGTGACCTTGCCCACGCTGTGGTGAGCACCCCTCCTCTGTTGAAAACTCTGATGATGACACCAGTTTAAAGAGACATGTAGTATCCTAAGGTTTCATTTTATAAATTTATTTGAGGTATCTGACGTGCATTTTCTGAACCGAGTGATAAAATAAATCAGCACACTACTTTGTTACTATCTTAAAACTTGAAACGACTCAACATACCCGTCCATTATCATATCAGGTTATAAGAAAAAACAAATGTTTCACTAAAAATAAAAGTTCCACAGTGTCAGGAATCGAACCTAGTGTACCTAAATCAGTATAAAAACATGATATCGATTGAGCTAAGCTGTCGCAATATCTGTACGTTAAATAAATCTGTAAATCATGCCCTTCTAGTATTCTTGGTTTAGAAAGCAATAATAATAATAAGGTAACCAATAATTATTTGAGGTGTGTGAGATTTTAACATATAAGTAGTAATGCAGCCTACAAAATACATCATTTATTTGTTCTTGAAACTAACTTTGAAGGAACAATAACTGTTATCTTACTGCAAAACATAAATGTTTAGAAGATGTATGAATGTTAACTGCATTAGAAACTGTCAGTATTTTGCTAGTGCATTACTTGATGAAGTGAATAATGTGTCCCAACCCTCCTCTTAGACAAGCGCTATTTAACTATTTTACTTTATACGCGGACATTCGCGGCCAGCCAGCACACACAGAACTAACTATTTATTAATATGTTTGAGTGCCAGGAAAACTTCACTGTTTCTTAGGTAGCCTTTATATATTCAATCTTAAATCAATAGGACAAGGAAAGAGTGTTTAAAGCAATTTTTAAGGGTAGGTTTTTTGTTTTGTTTTTTAGCACCACGTGGCGTATTACCATAATGTCTTCAACCGAAACACCTGATTATACACAAATAATGCAAAAGCCTGCCTGGATATTGGTCGAGTACAAAAGTAACAACCACACCGCAATTGGTTGAATGGTTCAGGAGATAAATAAATCCGGTCGTATCTTTAAAAGAAAATCAAACCCTGACTGTATGTATGCGAAATTCTCTCCTAGGAGACATCATGATGAATAGAAAAAAATGCACCGCAATAGTTTGTGAAATTCCAGGTATCCTTGGCTATAGACAGATATTCTTAAATATAGTACAGAACTATAATATAATTTACTTGAATATATATATATTCCAAACCTTAAAAAAGCAGAGCTATTATGTAAAGTGGTTTTAAGCTCGTAAAACAAAGCAATATTTATCCTTGCTTTTCAATTATCATCTAAACCTCCTCACTCTGATATTGTATTATTACTTGCCTACGACATGGCCAGTTTTATTGTTTGGATTTCCAAAATTGATTTAGTAAAACACAGATTTGACAAAAAAACACAGTTAACATTATACTCTAAATTTATTATAAAATGATAATAATCAACGCAAATCTTAATAAACCACACCTTTTCTTAATCAAAGTATTAATTATTAAAGCGTTTTACATATAGTTATATTATAGCCGCTATGGTAACATTAAATAAAGTATGGAATTGAACTATGCTCCCACAAAGTTATACACAGTCATAATAACTTTGAAGAAACAAATAAATTCACTTTTATAACTAAAATATGTCCAATGGATGAGATTTTATCAATATTTATTTTTTGTCCACCCGGAAATAATATTAAATATTTTAAATTAGGTTTGGGACCCTTAAATTACATAAGTTTTTTTTAAACTCAGCTTCTTACAAATAAAATAAAAATCTTTTAGAGTTAATCTGTTATTTAAGTTACATGTGTGGAATATAATAATTAATCATTAATAAATTTATAATTGGCTATAAACAGTAATGAAGATTCTGGAAAAGGGGAGACTTGCTTTATGTTACCATGTAAAACCAATCAATGTGGGCAACAGTGCCCAAATAACGTTTGACGTGGTTAAGCTTTTAATAGCTAAAAAAATACCAGCTCATATGTTGATGAGAGCAAACACAATTAATTAATTTAGTATGTAAATATTAGTTATTGATTTTATCATTATTAGAACAATAAAGTAAAATTAATTTATTAAATCAAACCATTTGGGCATCGCTAAAAGACATAACCCCTCCCCCATCACTCCTTCCCAACAGTCAAGAAATAATTTAACGACTTACGGCCTTCTCTAACTTAGGGGTTGGGCGTATTCCATTCACCGTAGGAATTGACTTCTGAAAGGCCTTTTTCCCTAATATAAATCTACTATATAGTAGAATATTGGTAGGAAAAACGACCTTTCAGAGAGTAATTCCTACCGTGAATGGAATATAGCTAGGCAAACTATTCTGCAGTCATGTGTGGAGGAATATCATACCTCGCGGGCTCAGTGAATTATAAGTTGCTACCTTTCAATATCGATGGAGTGTACATTAAGAATTAAAAGTTACCAGAACATTATGAAATATATAAAGTCCCAAATTTGTTTGACACACATTGTAGTCAAATTTCTGTTAAATCTTATTTCTGTATTATTATTGTATTGGTTTTTTATGATAATGATCATAATTTTAGTTACAAACCTATCCAATCTACATAAACCAAACTTTTTTCTTTACTATACTAGATATTTTTTTATAACAAACACTTAATAACTATAGCTGTGATTAAAACAATATTTGGGTATAGATAAGAGTATTTTTTCATATACTTTGTACTGTAAACAATTTTACTCGCTTTACTAAACTATATTCTAATGTGATATACATATTTATTTTTTAAGAAAATCCGCAATTATTAATTATAGTAAAATATTGTTCTATAATAGTAAAACAATCTTTTACTGAAAGATTTTTCAGTGTAAAAATTGTATTTATTTATTTCTATTCCCTTTTAATAAAACTAAAAGATGTTTAATTTTCCACACAGACTCGAGACGGTGTTGGATGAGTGTAATTGGACAAACCATTATGACCATTTTGTTTTATAATTCTAAAAGCGCGTCTAGGGAGATAAGCTTCATTTCCAAACTTGATTTTACTATAAGCTAATTTAAAACCGATTTGTTAACTCTCATTGCATATTAGTATAACATAATAAGACTAATACTTAGTACCGCGTCTTACTACCCGTTCGGGTTATACGCTTAAGTACTAATTGTGCTAATGTTTTAGGATTTGAGAAGGTTGTATATTGAGAAAGGGAAACTGCATTTGCATGGAAGGAGAGTGTAAAACCATTTAATGAAAAATCATCCCCACTTCAACCGAGTGAGATTTTAACCTAGGTCTCCTCGTCCTCGGCAGTCTAAATCAACACGAAACTAGCGCATCAGCTAACTACGCCACTGAGGCAGGTATTAGTGTAAATAATCATTCTAGGGCTTAAAATAAGAACGTATTACTGATTTCGAATATATTCTTAGGAAACTCTTTTCATTGTATTTTTCATGAATTTAATTTTTTTTTAGTTATTAAAGTAGCATATCCTTGTATATTTTGTTTGTATTAATTTGACAACTAAATGTAATAAATAAATTCAACCTTCAAAACATAAATATTTAATTACTGATATAGTTTGTGCGCCGTGTCTTACTTCCCATTACAGCTATCCGCGTATTTACTCCAATGGATAGGGAATGAGGAGGGCAAACTTTTTGGGAAATATGCCCGCATTTGCTTTGAAGAAGAATTTTAAGCATTTTAGGAAAAAACATTCTTATAATCTCATCCCACCCGATCGGAATTCAAACACTGATATCCCAAGTATTTGCAGTCCAGTCTAGTGAAAAAGTGAATCCTAAAGAACTGTGACCGCAGATGCTGGTCACAGAATATTTACATTTACAAGACTGCGTGTCTCTGTAGAACCACTGACGTATATTTGGGTCCAACACACTCAAATAGTTTGAAAAGGATTAGTCAATGAAACGGGGGAGGGGGGTAAGAGAGTACCGCTACCTGAACTGAACTATGGTACTCGGAGAGACAGACAGCATCAATTATCTCTTACTCTCCCAGCTTGTTTTTCTCACGAGTTGTTTTAAAGAATTCTCACTTGGAAGCGCTGTAATCACTGGATATGTTAAGTTCTACCTGAGTCGAGAGGCGCAGCAAATCTCCCGTGAGGATATGTATCTGTTATTACCTTGTCTGTGGCTTAAGATACACCTTTACAGTGAAAGAAAAATTATTTTAATGCCTGCTAATCTTCAAGGCATAAGTTAAGTTGAAATCTTAACAAAAACATGTTTTATAAATAAATTGCTATTGCCATCCTCCAAGCTTTTTACAACACACCAGGAGGGTAGATTCTCAGTTTCTTATACAAACCTCCCTTCAGAAACATCACAGATAATTCTATAAGTTCACGATAGTCACTTCGTGATATTTGTGTCTGAAGTTCCTTTTGAAGAAACTCCAATATGACTTGAATTTCAGAGTCATTAAAGCAGCTTTCTAGGAATTCTTGATCATTTTGAAAATCATCAGCGTTTATGTTTTGCCAGCCTTCTCTCAGTTGTTTGAAATAGTGAATAGCTGTGCTGCATGACACCTGAGGTATTTTACTTTCAAAAAACTACGTAAAACTAATTCGTAGATGTGATGTCAGCAAGGGGAAAACAAGATTACTCTTTTTAACTTTTACTCAGTAAGCCCACAGGCCACCTTGATGTTTGAAGCATGTCTCACAGCTCATTAGTTCCATTTTATCTTCCAGCGACCAAACTTGTAAGGCATTTAAAACTGGTATTGCCTGTTCCTTACCGAAATAATTGAGTAATTACGTAACACAAATTATTTGTTCGTCGATTTTGTTTGCAACAACTATTGGTAGTCTTTCTTTTTTTGAATCACTAACATTTGGAGAAGGTAAGAGTCTACAGTCCCAATGAACTGTCACAAAAGCAGGAGCATTTTCGTGAAGAGCATATTGTATGGCTCTGGCACATTTATTTTCCCCCGGGATCGTTAGATCGTGGATCTATTAATAGCGAGTTCATCAACGTCACGACTAAGCGCCTATGCTGTCGCCAGGAGGAGGTAAACAGCAGCTCATATAAATAATTGTCATTTGTCTCTTGCCGCTACAAGTTTTGATGTAATCAGTTCTTTAGTAGCCCTTCCTCACATTCTGCGTTGATGCGTCATCGGAGGGTTTGGGCAAACAATTACAATCAATCGTTGCAGTATCTGACCTGGAAATGGACTCTTCAGATGATGACATAAAATATGAAACTGAAAAGGTTGATGCTGCACTCTGATAACTGGTTTGCATTTATTTATTTATTTTTTAGCAC
Organism: Timema douglasi; assembly: GCA_901482245.1. NCBI lineage: Eukaryota > Metazoa > Arthropoda > Insecta > Phasmatodea > Timematidae > Timema > Timema douglasi. Next base: position 5,848 of record CABEEJ010007059.1, on the reverse strand, counting down.
CACGTCTTACTACCCATTCGGTCTTTATGCTGGTTCGCTTTTTTTTCTTTCTTTTTTCCTTTTCACGCCCTTTCTTCCTTCTCTATATATCTTTTCATCTATACCTACAGTTGTTCTGGGTCCTCTTAAAAATATCTTATCTTTTTCTTTTTTCTTTATTTGAAGAAGAATTGCATGGGCAATATCAAAGGGGCTTGCCCTTAGTGAAAGTGCGGAGCAATCATATCATAAACATATAATTTTGAGCCCCTCCCCCAAATTAAATCCTCCCTAAGCCCATGTACCCCAGTAATGACATCTTGACACTAGGGAATAAAATTCAACATTGATTAGTTGAAGTGCTGCTAGCTTGGATTTAAGCACTGAAGACGACCCTGTGTATTGTTGTTTGCTATGAGGGGGTGACGGACTATTACACTCGTGCAGTCTGAGAAATTACTATCTTCAAGGTCAACGTAAATTCCAGCGGTGTCTCAAATTATCTTACTTGTCAATATTCACCAGAAACGTGGTTATAAACCCCATAAGCAGTGGTGTATTTAAAAATTTTGCACCCCTAGGCACAGTTATAATATGCCCCCACCCCCCTTTTTTTAATGGTTTCAGGAGGTTTCAAAGGTAAAAAATTTTGGGGGGAGCAAAGATTAGTATTCGAGAAAATATTTCTATGAAAGAAAATCAGGCATGTAAACGTCTTAAACGTAATTATTAAAAACAAAATATGAAAATAATGTTACCCAAAATGTGCCGCCCCTTAAAGACAACGCCCCTAGGCCCGTGCCTAGTGGGCCTATAGTTTAAATCCACTTGTGCTGTCATAAGAATACATTCTTCACCGGTCGTGGCGTAGAACTAGTCTGTACACGCTGTAAAAACTCTGTTGACAACATTAAAACCTGTGTGGCTCATTGTCAACATGTTCAGGTCGGGGGAAGTTTATCCCCAATGCTCGGAGGGAAAATATTCAGATAAAGCTGCCTTCCTTCTAGCCAGTTACTGCACAATGTTCCAGATGCGTGAGACTCAGGAGTGTCTGTAATATTGCTGACTCACAGAGAGACTCACGACTTACACACTGAATGATAAAGGACTAGCCTCAAAATATCCCGAACATTCCCGCACAGAGCCAATTCGAGCCTGTCCAAGTATTGGATCAAGGTGTTCCTTCAATCCCATCCGTATTACTATTCGTGATCCAGAGCAAAGGGCAGTGGTATGATGCATAGTAATCAGCGGCTCGCTGCTCTGGTCGTCGGTCCGGAGTTGTTGCCAGAGGTAAACTGCTAGATACCCAACACTTGTTACTAAATTAAATGAACAACTCTGGCCGGGTCTTGCTGACTCACATCTACTGACTTATCTTCAACTACAAGTTTAAAAGCTGCCAAACTTCCCCGCTCAACCAAAATAAAGAGCTAGGGACTCTTACACTTGGAATAAAGACCAAAATAAATGCCTTGTTTCACCAGATTCTCGTTGCTGCTAATAACAATCGATACGGAAATACAAGGGATACTTCTAGTTACAAATAGTCAACTAGTGAGGTAAATTTGCTAGGCTTTTTTTAAAATAGATTTATGACCAAAATTTCCCAAATCATAAATTCTACTAATATATTATAAATATGAGTTTTTTTTATTAAAACTGAATAAAAATATTATATAAATATATATATATATATATATACTGTCTTAAAACACGTTTTAGTCTCTTAATGAACGAGGAATTTGTTTGTTCTGTCTTACATAATAATCACCACATCAATTCCAAATCCAAAGAGTAATTACATAACAATGTTAATCTTAAATGCAAAGAGAAACCATATTTAGTTTTGTATTAACACTAGTTGGCAAATCGTGTTTCTTAGACAAATAAAATACACACATAGGTGACATTCAATAGCGTTATTTAATTTGACGTTTACACGGATAAAAATGAAGAAAAATAGATTAATTCTCCCATAGAAATGACAACATAAAAACCGGAGTAGACAAAGAAATAATTTATTAAAATCTTTTCATACAGGTATGTGGTAACAATCTCACTCCAAACCAAGAAACCTCGCAAAGGATCTTGGAGAGACCTGCAGGGCGATTGTGACCACGACGCGACCGTTAGCAGAGAGACACTAGACTGCATCACAAGTTATTAAGGCGGACCACTTTGCGAAAGCAAAGTCCTTGAACGCAAATATTTTCCTAGTAGCGTGACGCTAAGTTACGCAGACATTTTACTTGTCCTTTGGTTTGTGTTACGAGGTTATGTATGCTAGGTCTTGTGATTGATTTAAACTTGCCATCTCATTACTCCTATATAAAAATCTAAAAACGTGTTTGTGTGTGTTTAATATAATCTAACTTTAAACAGGCATATATCATAATGTAGGCCCAGAGTGGGGATAGTACGCTTACACTGAATGTTAAAAGAATATTTTCTTTTAACCATAACAATATCAAAATGCATTATTATTCACCATCAACAAGCGTATAATTGGGAAATTCCAATTTTGAGATTCATTGTTTGTAGGTTTTATAGTAGGTGGAGGTTAGTTAGGCTTCAACATATTTGGGGTGTTACTAGTCTGTTAACCCACCTGATGGGGCAACATTGACCAAGACGTTAGGCTCTTTGATCTAATTTTCCAATGGTGGGGAGGTAGGGATTTGAATCCTAACTTGGTGTGATGGGTGGTTTTATTTTTCTAAAGGTTTTCCCACCATCCCGCTGCACAAATCCTAATAACATTATTCTATAACTCAACCTTTATCAACCATACCCTGTTAGTGTAAAACCCGTGGCCAGACCAGTTGACAAGACAGTGAAAAGGTGGGACTAATATGTTTCATATGCCTCAACAAAACTTTAATAATGTAAGCCTATTTAAACGGAATCTTACATACAGTAGAAGTTACTATCCACATTAATGTCAGTCTGGGTTGTAGGCCTCTGAAATGTTTCAGCCAATACTGGAAATAACCAAAGTAGGCCCTAGCCTAATGTTTACATGCGGTTTGGTTTAGGCCTAGGTTTTTTAATCATAAAAGGTTTACTAGATTTATATTAAATTAATACAGTAATTGCAGACCTTGTTTTCCTGAAGTGAATAAATTGCAAACAACTCATTATAAAGAAATAATATATTCTTAATCACTTAACTAACTTCTCAAGAATTCCCTTTATATTAAGAATAAACATAGGGTCGTAAAGTATACATATTACAAAAGAAAAGTTACTTTATTGGCCAACTTCTCATACTAATTCATTTCCACGTGTGACATTACTATTTGAATGCATATTTCACTTTATAATTTTTTGACCGTAATATGTTGTGTGTAATAATAATGTAGGCCTAGTATTTTTTAATTTCCAAACGTAAGCAAACAAAATGATGTAAGAGATCTATTAAATTAAGCTAGGTTAAATATTTCTTGCAAATAATGTGACTTGTAATCAGCTGTTTAGGAAAATAAGAATATATGAATAATATTCAGTCAGGAATATCATCATTCTTGAAATAAATTTACCTAATTTGTAGCCTTTAACTTCTTAAAAGGTAATATTGTTTGGAAATGTGTTGTCAACGGTTGACACAAACTAAGCTTACTCTGTACGCTGACGCTAGAAGCAACGTCGGAGCTAAAACTAGCGGACGATAAAAAATGTGGTGGTCATAATAACCCAAACGCTATCGTTTAGTTGAAAGTGAAGTCTACTAGCGGTAGCAGCTAACTTTGCGTCGAGTGCTCATATAGCTTTCTATGCTGGAGATGTGCACCTCACAGAGAAAGTATTGTGATCGTCAAAAAGATCGAGCCAGAGATTTTGATAAATGTCGGCGTTTTATGACCCCCTGAAACAAAAATAGTTGTTTTCGAAAAGCCGGCTGTCTGTCTGTCTGTGCCTCGGGCTAGAGCCGAAACTAGATTACCGATTGAGCTCAAACATGGTATCTGAGGGTTAATAAGTCCCACCGAGGTATTTTTGGAATGAGATATATTATAACCCTAAATTACTAAAGGGCAAAAAAAAGGAGAAAAAACTATTTTGTTGAAGAAAGCTTTAACAATTTTATGTAATTTTATATCTAGACACTGTCTATCATTATAAACAAGATGGAAATTTTTTTCTCGTTTTCTCATGAAAAAGACTTTGAGGGTACTTTACATAGAGGAAATCTTCCAATTTTTATAATTACTCCACAACTATTTGAGATACGAAATAACTTACCACGGTAAAGTTGTAATACTATTAAAGATAAAAATATTTTAATTGAAATAGATGTTTATATAACAAAGTATTTCTGAGCTACACCAAATATATATATATATAGGCTACTTTTTAATGCAAGTATTTGAAAATGAATTTGATTCTTATGCTCTTTGGTTGACAAAGATGTTTCTCTTTTCTCAATTTTTCTGTAACAGTGTTCGTAGTCCCTAATGCCATAGAGTAAGTAACGGTGTATATTATTTCATTTACGATCTTTGTGTAGTGTTTCTACAACAATGTATAGACCTATTATATTGTTTAACAAATCTTATGAGTTTCAGTAAATGTATATTTTAAGATAAAAGCTGGAAAAGTCTGTGTGGTCCACCGCGCTGTTTATTTCAAATATAACTTTATCTATATTGAGACCTAAGCATCTTGAGCCGGTATGGGTTACTTCAAAATCTAGAAATCTGATTCCTTGCATTCTCAGCATAGAAAAGTTATAAATAAGAAATTGAGTGTTTATTATTAACATTTGTTGGCCTGACACCTCCGGCCATTTGACCACTATTTCAGTTAACGCTAAAACCAAGAAAAAGACTTACATGTGGAAAAAGATTTAAGTGCTGTAGGAAATAACGGGAGGCGCATATCGTATTTATTATGTTAACCATTACATTATAATTATTATGTGTATGATGCCTGAAATCAAATTATGAAATATGTGGATAGGTATTAAACATCCGGCTACAATCAACCTAATTACTTTGTTCCGGTCCATATAATTTTCAATTAGCACATAGAGCAACTGAAATCATGGACTGGGACGAGGACGAAGGGCTGAGTGCAGATGTAACAATACAATGCTTCGTATTGTACAATTGCTCCCCACCTAACCTAATATCACAAATTGATTCACCTAAATACATACTATCCACCCCCAGAATAACCTCGAAGAAACCTATAATAGTATTCTTCACTATTATAGCCTAATGTAGCCCCAACAATCACTCAAAATCAGCATTCAGAAAAATCCATTATAAACAGTGTAGTAAAATAACTGTTCAACGCGTACCTTCGTCCAGATCCCCTGGCTACGTCGCGGGCAAGTCAAACGCGCCGATAAACAAGAGTTGGGCGACTACATCTCGGAGAACGTGCCCAACGATCCACTCAGCCCGAAAATTGCAATAAAACTAGCCAATGTTTACTTGATACCTCTTCGCCAAATCAACTAACCCTGGTCTGCCGTCTGGCGGAGGGATATGGAAAACCCTCGCCGATATTTCAAGTTTCTACATTGGTCAAGAAATGGAATACTGCATTGCGACAATGACGCGTCCAATCAGCGGCTTGGAAATCCGACGAAGTTGCTTCAGAATGACGTAATGGACTGTTTGAGCGTAACTGAATTGGATGTGAAAACCCCTCCCCCTTGTTTCCGTGTTTTAGACTCATTATAAAGAGGATTGTAAATTGTAAATATGAATCATTATCATTATAACTACACGTTGGGCAGGTGTAGGAATCACATTTATTAGAACGTCTAATAGAGACGTATTTTATTTACTGCACGTTTGACAGGTGTAGGAATCACCGTAGAAATGTAGCATGTTAAGAAAGAAAGTTTGATAGT
>CABEEJ010007058.1:0-34104 GCA_901482245.1 Timema douglasi | reverse complement strand
ACCACGACCGGTCAAACATTACTCACCAAGTAAATACTATCCAAATATATTACACTCAACCACGACCGGTCAAACATTACTCTACTCATCAAGTAAATACTATCCTAATATATTACATCAACCACGACCGGTCAAACATTACTCACCAAGTAAATACTATCCTAATATATTACACTCAACCACGACCGGTCAAACATTACTCTACTCACCAAGTAAATACTATCCAAATATATTACATCAACCACGACCGGTCAAACATTACTCTACACACCAAGTAAATACTATCCAAATAGATTACATCAACCACGACCGGTCAAACATTACTCACTAAGTAAATACTATCCTAATATATTACATCAACCACGACCGGTCAAACACTAATCACCAAGTAAATACTATCCTAATAGATTACATCAACCACGACCTGTCAAACATTACTCTACTCACCAAGTAAATACTATCCAAATATATTACACTCAACCACGACTCGTCAAATACCATTCATCAACTCAATATCATACAAGTACATCACACTACACCACGGTTAGTCACACATTACTCACTAAGTACAAATAATGGCACATACGCACAGGGTTGAACCCACGGGGGAGGGCGGGGATGGCAGATTTGGGGGCTGAAGCCCCCCAGCTGAAGATTTCCCCCTGAAAATTAAAAATATTACAAAAATATGATTATAATTATTTCCACAGAAAATAGTGATATTTCTTTATACAACAAAGAGATTATTTCAGTGTTTAAGTCAAGCAAGATCAAGAAGATTAGACATTGTGCTATAAATTGTAAATATTTGAAAAGTGTAAAACCAAGCATTGGAGATGGGAAGTCCTTGTTATCACTATGTACTGTCAGTTAATCAATTATATTGTGTTTAATTATATCTAATATTGAACAAAAAATTGTTCCTTAATTAGGGCTTTTCCAAGGAATGCGTTTTTCTGTTAATTTTACTGTAAATTTTCACTTAAATGAAAACTGGACCTGTGATACCGCAATATTTTCTAGAAATGGTTAAAGTATTTACTCTGTGTACATAAAGTTTTGAGGTGGGTACAGTAATTGGAATTATTATTTTAGAGAAATCGTGTGAACCCTATTGTATCAGGAAGAGGAGAAGGGGCAGTTGATATTATCATATGCCCCCACCCCCACCAACTGCAAATCCTGCGTGTAAAGAAGAATGTGTTAACCAGTGGCGTACACAATGACAGAGGATAGGCCGAGAATCCCATTTTGGTACAAATTAGCTTAAATATTACCATTTATATCCTTTAAAATCAAATTTTTTTCTCGAAGGGGAGGGGGTGAAACCCCCGGACCTGCACTTTTTAGGGGCATTGCTGGATTTATACCTTTATTATTCCCCTACTTTGGATCAAATTTCCAAATATTACAGTAATTGGAACATATAATGATTCAATTATGAAAATTATTATGTAAAAAGCCCCGCCAGCTCAAAATCCTGGGTGCGCCCCTGCATAAACATAATTCATGGTAGGCCAAACATAACTACTAGACGAATACAATACAATAAACCACAACTGAACATAGTTTGTGTGCTTGGTATATTTATATTAATTACTTTAGTTCATGACTGATCTTAAATTGAAGTTCCAATAAATTGCCAATCCCCCTTAAAAGATAACTTATATTTGCATTTAATACTAAGTCTGTTCTCTATTTTTTTTTTTACTAACAAACCTACCATATATTTACGTTTATGGGCTCGGGGAACTACTTAATTGACATGCCTAGAATTCTGAACTCCTTGACATGTAGTTTAACCGGTTTACCCAATCTTGCAAGCTGCTTCTAAAGAAAACAAGGTGTACTTAATATGTTCACAACTACAATTTCATCTACTGTTGTTCCACTTTAGTCCGAGCACACTTTAAAGTGGTGTTTCAGTAGCACCGGCAAATTACGGAGGATATAAAATTATTATTACTACTATTATAAGGCATTAAACCTGAAATAGACGTAATGCTAAAAATAAATTATTATTACTATTATTATTACGTCTAGAACTTTTTAATTTGTAGCTTGCCTCACAACATTTAATTTTGTTTCTGCCGGGAGTTTTGAACCATCTGTATGGCTTGCATTGTTGCCATAATTGGATTAATTTTGATTGTTTGAATTATTAGGGGATTAAAAACAAGCCTTACTTGGATAATTAAATTAAATTCAAATTTATGTCTATGAAACAACTTAAGAATATTTTTTTATATATTTTTTATTGTGTTTTGAGTATAAGACAACAGTTTAATGAATGCAAAGTATTGTACCTTTCAATTTTGATAGGAACCGTTAATTTTCATTGGAAGGACCTTCCTTATTTAACAGTTAAAAAAGCTACGAAATTTACTTTCTTGTATTCTTTCGTCAATTCATCTGATCTTTAGTTGCTCCTTTAGATAATATCAATATTTATGAAATAACCCTAATGATATCGTAGCATGTTATCAATTCTGACAGGAAAATAATGTGTTTACATTTTCTAAAAGGCCCGTCCTTTGAAATTTGTACTGTATGATTCTCATTCTTACTTTCTTACAAATGACTTGTGCGTCGTTTTAAGTAATCCTTTTAAATAATGGTCTATTAATCCGGGTTCAATAGATGCTTGACGCTCACTCAAGTTTGTACAGACTATACCTTGGAATGTTGACATCCAAATATGCTCTGCCTAGGGGTGTGGACATCAAGTAATTATAAAGCTCAAGATCAATATTGTCCATTGAGTGATACGTGGTCATTGTCAAGGGGTTGAAGCAATCTATACTGGTATTCCAGATACTTGATTTCGATTATTCGGGGATTTCAACCACAGGGCTAAACATTGTTTAGCAAAAGTTTTAAAGTGGAGTGCTATGCTTATTTATTTTATTTTATATAAAAACATTTCATAAACACCAACATTTTAACCCAAGTAAATGAATCGTACGTATCAACACCATCTTATGCCCATGGGTTTGATCATATAATTTATCAAGAGGTTAGGGTTCTATTCTAGCGTTAAAGATGGAATTTCCCCTTTGTGTCTCCCAGACTTTTCCTCTAGACAACTGCTGGAGCAGATTTTCTTATACACGTTATTTTTTCCATCCTTACCTATTCACAATTAGCTATTTATAGCCCCGCTGCTATCTTTGTTTTCTTATCATTTTTAATCCTCCACTTCCTTCTTCAATATTCTCCTTACCTGTCCATCCGTTTCTCTGTGTAGCCTCTTCCAGCATTGGTTAATCAATGACCACGCTCCCCTTAACTCATAACTAGCTCCTGAAACATCTGCTTGGCCTATTTAACTTGTCCAGTGAAGATTGGAGCCAGGACCTCTATGAGCCTTAGTGATGCCGTGCGATCAAGGGTGACGTCATCTTACTATTATTAAGGACAATGCACTGACCAGGGAGACTCGGACACTTGGGTGCCACGTCCGGGATATACTTGGTATGGAAAGTCCTCTTGATGGAGCCGATAAGCTTGGAATTGAAGAGGACGCGGGAACTGACATTGAATGAAGAAGAGTGAAAGTACGGTTAAAAACGTCAAGGTCATTCGGTTCCAAGGCCCGTCACGAACAGGTAGGGATGCTGGTAAGGTCGTCCTAGTAATCAGTAGCATCTTTATAACACATCTCTTCTGTGGTGGCTTCTCCCTCCTCCTAATGTGAAGTCTCACTCCTTCTCGTTGTTTATGGACGTGAAGGAGCTATCTGTCTTCTTCTAGCACAGCTTCCAGCCAATACGAGACCGACGGTTGCGTCTCGAACAAGTGGGCGTTGCCCCCCTCTTAACCTCACAGACTCTATATATAAAGGCAAACACTTGGGTAAAATACACACGCATTTATCAAAGATTCTCAACTCCTTCAAACTAGAAAAGGTAAGTTCGTCGTTTGTGTGTTTTTTGTGTTTGTCTACAAGTTTGGAAACGGTCTTCAAGAAAATTGTTTTGTGGTATAGTGATCTATTTATCCTAGGTATTTTAATTATTTTTGCTGCTCAGAGTGTACCGGTGAAAAACAAGAAGACATTCAAGACATGTGATTTCCAAGTGCACTCTTATCTCACACAGGACATAGGTCACTTTGAACCAAATATGTGTCCACCATTATTTATTTTAAATGCATCGTTCGTTTCCGATTTAGGTTCAAAATCTTAGTTAAAATAATAATTTAGTATGATTCAAAATAATTGGGTCAAACATACTGAAGATAACATTGGTTAAAAAATCTGAGTTCAATTATTTGAGTATTGATACAGCACGCGTTTGCTTAAATTTGTATGTTTAAATAATTATCCCGCTATTTTTCAACTTCAAATAATATTAATTTAATTTTGTGATTAATTTTTTGTTTATCTCCTCACCCCATTTAAATACGAAAACAAATTTTAAATATCCGAAAAGTGCACTTATATCAGGTGTTAAGGGGATATTAACTGAAGAATTGACTTGCCAGTCTCAGACATGGTCGAAATAGTTGAAACGTTGGCTTCAGAGTTTCTGGTTCGAACATCAGAGAGCTCAAAACTTTAGAACAAGTGGGAAAGGAATTATTTAAGTTCAATGTGGGTTGTTTATAGACGACAATAAAAAAATTTGCCCGCTAAGCACCTACAAAGACAACCATGATAACTCCCCTTTCATTTTATCTTATGTTAGTTCAAATAATGTGAACCTAATGTTGACTAAGTGCTTCTCCAACCACGCACGAGTGGTAGCCGCGTGTCCCTACTTGCGTGGCGTAGCGACCACACCACAGACAGGTAGAAGACTCAACTTTCTATTTCACCGCCACCGCCTCTCTTCGGCGCATCACGCGATTATTTTCTTAATTACAATCACTCACAATAGGGATCTTCTTGGAAAATAGTCACGATAGTATAAATAAGAAAAGAATTTTTTTTACTATTTTGAACAACATCATGTTATTTTAAAATATATCATAATAGAGTTGTGCCATGAAAAATGGTCTCTTTATGAGTAACAAAACGCGGGGAAATTGTGTCAAACCAAAATATTATTCTAGTGTTTTCCAAAATACTAACTACGCAGTAGATTTTCTTTACAAATCATCGAGCATAAAATACCTGGCTAATACAGGCTGTATCGATATTTTTTGTGCTCATTCTGGAAGATAAATTTTTTGATCGAGAGTTGTATGTCATCAGATATGTTAATAACCACTTAAAATAAAGTTCAAGGGGCCAAATTTAAAAAAAATAGATATAAAATGTTTCCTCTCTTTACAAATGATTAAGATTGTTATCATTGGAGTAAAATCTTTAGGTTCGTCTCAATATAAATGAATTATTTAAGAAAGGCTAAGTGGTCAAACATTGCAGAGTGGATTAAAACTTAAAGTTTTTTCTGTTTGTTAGTGTTTACTGCAGTGACAGATTTTTCCTGTATCTCAATTATTAATATTCTTGTTTGAATACCAACTTGAGTCCAAGTTGAGGAAGTAGCGCGCTACTACGCACGAATAAATCTGGCCAACTAAGAGGGAAATTAAGGAGACTCACTATCTCTACAACCGTAAAGCTTTACTACTGTACTTAAAGATAAATGGGCCGGGATGTATATGTATAGTAGCTTAGAGTTGACCAAAAGAGTCTAGGAATGAATACAACCAATTTTCATAACATCTCACTTTGTTAAGTCCCTGGGACCACATGACTCCCGAGCGATACCTACTTGGAGTTATCCAGAACCTTATCAATGTAATATGTGCGTTTCAGATGATGCTGGCAACCCCTTGGCTGCTGGCGGTGTTCCTCGCCGTCGCGGCGCTGGCGTCTCCCTCCCCTGCCATCAACGAGATCCGACAGCCGAGCAACAAACCCGGCCGCTTCCTATCACTTCCTGTTCCCAACAAGTGTGCACAGCGTGAGTACCAATTCATTATTTCTACTTTACTTTTGGTTCATGATGCCTCCTGGCAGGGTTTCTTCACGAACAGTAAGCCTGACTCCTACAGGCTCAAGAGGCATTGGGGGTAAGTGTGCCTCCCGGTATGGTTGGCCTCGCGAACAGTATACCGAGCTTTCAGTGGCTCAAGAGGCAGTGGTGGTAAGTGTGCCTCCCGGTAGGGTTGGCCTCGCGAACAGTATGCCGAGCTTTCAGTGGCTCAAGAGACAGTGATGGTAAGTGTGCCTCCCGGTAGGGTTGGCCTCGCGAACAGTATGCCGAGCTTTCAGTGGCTCAAGAGACAGTGATGATAAGTGTGCCTCCCAGTATGGTTGGCCTCGCGAACAGTATACCGAGCTTTCAGTGGCTCAAGAGGCAGTCATGGTAAGTGTGCCTCCCGGTATGGTTGGCCTCATGAAGTGTATCTAGCACTTGGAAGATCAGCGTATAGCCTTAATAGACGACAGGAAAATTAGTTTGTTGGTCAGCAGTGCTTTAAAAATAATCTATTAAGGAAAATGATGAAACAATTTATTTTCTTTATTGAATTGTTAATTGTACAGTACTATATATTTTCCCTTTATTGAAAAACAAACCCGGGACTCTCAGGTGAATAGGCAAACGCTTTACCAACTGAGAAAAGGAGTCGAACAGTGTCATACTTCCTACTGTTTATGTTTTCTTTCAAGAGTTAGTTTAAGTTTTATTGTCCTTTATTCACTATGTATCATAAACTAATTCTTGACCTTTTCCATAACCCTTGAGATCGCATGCGTCAGACACAAACTAGTGATGAAACGTGGTGTCGTATTGCTAATAACTACAAGAGCGGGGTCATGCCATGAAAAGTAATTAACAGGTTTTTTAATCAGGGGTACTTTCACTTTATGAACCAACTGAATCTATCAGTACACGACTTATAAACAAACGTAATTATAGTACAAACACAACATAAGTTCCGTGACCGTCAATTTATTACTATGAAAGAGGAAGGTTAAATTTCAGCAACGATATAATGTATCGTTCATGTCGGGAATCGAACCTGGGACACTTAACGCAGAAGACCAAATTATCTAAATTGTAATATTATTAATGATTATACTTAGAGTAGTAACTTCATGGGAATTATTACAATAAAGCTTACCTTAAAAAAAATAATTATTATTGAAGACCCGCGCCAATGGATACGTGGTCTAGACTGTTTTGCCGGAGACAGGAATATAAGGATTAGAATCTTGGTCAGGTGTTTTGTGATATTTTTTCCTAAATTGTTTCACACAATCCATCCATGCAAATGATGTGACACTTCCTCTAAATTATACCTTTCATCTCTACGTTATTAGATAAAATAGGTGGCTTGCCAGGATGGTTAGTAATACCCACAACACCCGAAAGAAGCTATGTAAGCTCTATGCTTTATGGCCAGTTCCACTCGGCCCTCATTTATGGTTATTATTACTAAGATTTGTATTACTACCCATTATAACACTAATGGAATAGGGATTAGGGAGGCAGAATTTAGAAGAACTTAACCCTAATTATTGTGTAGATAGAATGGGAAACAATTTAGTTAAACCTCGTTCATTTCTCCCGGTAAGGGTTTGGACCCCATCCTTCTCATTATTGGCATTCTAGTATATTATGATACTGATGTCTTAGATTGTGTAACCATTTATGTGGGTAGTAAACGTGTTGAATAAAACTTGAGTAGTAAAACAAAATCATGGTTCATGGTGGCTCATACGTGTAAAATCTTCAAACGTTACCACATCACCTTTAGTAGCCTTCGCTTGTTGTTTTCGATTTCCCTCTATATCGTCCCCGGCGCTAATAGTGCCCAGCTTGTGCGCGATGAGATTATCCCTCTATAGCTTTTTTCCACTCAAGGTCTTTACATCAATTTACATTATAGATAGTTTATTGGAACAGTGTGTTAGAGGATATTCTAGGAACATGTTGGACTGTCATCTATGCTTTACCAATGTTAGCGAGGTGAAGTAGTAGCACTAGTTTCTAGAAACATTTAACTTCTGGATAAGTAAGGAGAGGGAAAAAACGTAAAATCTTGTGGATGGAGATTATCTTACTGTCTAGTTATGTACTAAAAAAATAGATAGTACAATAGATAATGCAAGTTCTGACTATCCGTCCCATAACAACCCGAATTGATTAGTTAGATAAAAGAGTGGATATAAGCTACCAACCATCAGAGACTCAAAATATATAAGCTTAGAGAACGGGATAAGTAGAATACATTTTAATTAAAAGCACCATCTTTCTGTTTGAGAGATGTTGTAGAACCAACCACAGTGGAGCAGGTCGCGGCGAGCTTAACGCTAGGAGAGTTAACAGCTCGTCAAGCATTCTTCAACCGGTAATGATTGCAAGGGTTGCTCGAAAGAGCCGGGGTAAAACGGTAGGGGCAAAAAAATAAAAACAAGTTTTTTTTTTATACTTAAGAACTGTGTTGAAATCTCGCGACAAAAATGTATTGGAATGAAATAAATAAAGTGAGATGGACGGGAACTCTATTGAACGCTATTATTGTTACTTAATTTTTTTTTTTTTATTCTTGAAATAAATAAAATAGTCATCCAGTAGAAGGGTTCAGTTTAATTATTTTCACATAATTATATCAATATTTATTTAATATCATTCATGAGCATATTGGAATTTAATGAGAAACTTTTAAATAAAGAGCAAAGACTAGAATCACATTTCAGGATGCCTATGATAAATATCTAAGAACTGTTAAGATCACTATGTGTAGAAAATCAAAGTAAACCTATCTACTGAAAGGGATGTTATAGTCCTTTCATGCAATGCCTCGAGGCTATTTTGGACGGGAGCCTTAGAGCACCTTATTGCTTGCTGAGCTACATGTTGTGTATACTAGTTGGTTCAATCCCCTCTCCTCACGTTTGCGTTGCACAAATATGTAATAACGGAATAGTGATGAAGAAGGTATAACTTAGAGAAAATGCACTCACATTTGTGGGAAGGGATGTAAAAACCATAAAAGAAGAACTACCTTAATACTCCCGACCACGATTCTAACCCCGAAATCCCTGTCACGGGCAAACCAGACTACATGAGTTAGTGATTTAGAACGCGTGCCCACCGATACAAACTGTAGACTAGTTCAAAAGATTATGAGACGAGCTCAGAGAATCAGGTTTATAACTGCTCCGGTAGTGAGTGACCTTCACAAACAAGTGAACGTACTTGAACAGTTACTAGGACAGGTATCACTCATCCACACGGGCGAGGATTATTTCCGGTAAATACCACATCTCCCACATCGTTTTACACTGGCTGCTGGGTAGTGTTTTTATTGGGAGCGTCATTTTGGAACCGTAGTCTTTATTAAAATTGATTCATTTATTATTTAATACCCCACATCTGGCCTATCACCTTTATTTTCAATTAAAAAATGGCATCCCTCAACATTTATAAGATAATAATTGGGAAATGGACAAAATTGACATACTATCTTTTGAAATGTATCTGGCAGTCAATTACTATTGGGAGCCGTGTGTTTTCAACTACGTGATAGCCTGCCTCAGTGGCGTAGTTGGCTAACGCGCTTGTCGTGTTGAGCTCGACTGCTGAGGACGGGGAGATCGAGGTTCGAATCTCGTTCGGGTGAACCGGAGGTGGTTTTTCCTAAGTGGTTTTACACTCTCCCTCCACGCAAATGCGGGTTCACTTCTTTTAATTCAAACTTCCCAATTCCTAATCCATTAGCGTAATTAGTACTTAAATCGTATAACCCGAACGGGTAGTAAGATGCGGTGCTAAATATAAATATAAACTACGTGATTAAAGCTCTACGGTGATTCATTTAGGTTCTGAGCCTATTCTATTGAATAATTGTACAAGTATTTCCTATGTCACCCAAGGTCTATGCACTAACTGAGAAAAGGGTCGTTTTTGGTTAAATGCTCTTTTTCTTCTATAAGAGGTAAAGAAAGATCTATAGTCGCGTCTTTTATTGAACCCTCAAATGTCACATTATTTCAAACGCAAACAAATTGAATTTTTTTTGTGAGAAAGATAACAGTATAGAGGAAATGTACAAACATTTGTGTGGAGGGAAAGAGGAAACACATATAAGGAAAATCTTCAATGGGCCCTTACTAGAATATAATCCTTACCTACCCATCATTGGTCAACCGAGATGTTAGTTTAATTTTTTGGCTACATCCGTTTGATATGAAATTGATTATAAATCTCTTTTGATTAATTTATGTGCAATTGATTGTATAATTATTGCTCTGGGAAGGCTGGGAATCACAAACAAAACTATAGCCAACAGTTTCAATTCAAATGGAACTAAGCGGCTAGTGTAGGGAACACGAGTTAATGGCAGTATTATTGCAGTTTTTATATCAAAACCTTTTTTCAGTCGGTGACCTGGCGGTCTAGGGGTAAGGTGTCAGACTTCTATGCTGGCGGCCGGGGTTCAATCCTCGGTCCCGCACAGATTTATCTGATTACCAAACCCTTCCTTCACCTCTGACAAGACATCTTGTGAATGTGAGGAATGTCAGGCCTCCACCGTGGNTTCCTTCACCTCTGACAAGACATCTTGTGAATGTGGGGAGTGCCAGGCCTCCACCGTGGTTCGGATTCCACGTTAAACTGTAGGTCCTCCATTTCATCTCACAATCACACTACCATTACACATTAGCGTAAGTGCGTACAACCCGAACGGGTAGTAAGAAGCGGTGCTAATAATAATAATATTTTTTTCAGTCAAAAGAAATCAAATAATTATCAAGTAGAAACATTGAGTTTAATTTTATTCACGTGACTACCTTCATGGATCTTGAATACCATTCAAGGGTGTCCTGGAATTTAATGACAACTTTTTCTCTTCGTCTTAAAAAGTTTATCATCTAATGCCACCTTGCTCATGACATATATTTAAGAAATGTTGGCGAACTCAAACGAGTAGTAAGACTCAGTTTTGAAAATATAATATTTGTTTTTATATAATTATGTGAATAAAACTAAACGCTATGTTTCTACTGGTGCAATATTTTATTTATTTTGGCCAAAAAGCATGTTTTTCTATAAAAACTGCAGAAACACTGCGCCTTAACTCGCGTTCTCTGCACTCCCCCTTAACACTAGCTCTCGTGAAATTTGGCTGAATTTCAAGTTGAGTAAGTACAAAGAATCCGACATGTCCAGACTTGTAAAACTAATCCAAAAGAATTAAATGTATCGAAGCTAATATTTTTGTGATTTTTTCCGATTGGAAATTTCACGTAGATATCAATGTGCACCTTTTGAATATCAAGTCGTAGGCCTGGTCTCAAAGTGTATCCAATAAATTTGACACATTTAAGCTATACTTAATATGATTTAGATTGTTATTAAAATTATGTTATATTTGTTCGGAGGAGAGGAGGACAAATACTCCGTCTGCCCCTTCCCCTTGGATGAGTCACCACTAAGTGCTATTACTTTATATGACAGAATAGGTATTTAGTAATATTTATGTAAGAGATTGTATGAATTTTCCTTTTTGATGTCTTGTGAGATCGTTTATGTAATTTGGTTTTGGTCTCTCATCTCGTGAACATAGGTAGGCCTACCATCAGGAATCACTCAAGCTTCAACATAAATCATTTACCGCAGTACAGACCAAGCAATGAACTTAGTGAGAGGAAATTGAATTATTGAACGTGGAATTTATTTGCCGGTGTGAAAGTAGGATGAATTGTTTAGGGACTATATAACCTGTCTACGTCACAGTTCGCGAGGAATCTCTTGTTGACTTACGGGAATATTTCTCTAGCGGAGGCAGTGTTTGAGCTCGTGACTTACTAGGACGGGTCACGGGGTCATCGCTCTGTGTTGTAACGCGAGCGTCTCCCAGGAGCAGGTTGTACCTGAGCGTGTGCAACACATTATTTGGAGAACTTGGCTATAGCTTTGAATCTAGAGCGGCCAACTTCAAGTTGTTAGACGCGGTGGTGGTGCGGCTGGAAATTGAGTCCGGGGATCGATCCCTAGCTAGAGATGGGAGATAGAAAATGTTCCCTTCAATCTTTTCAGAAAATTTTGAATTATTTTATTACGAGGGGGGGAGGAGGGAGAGTGAGGATCTCAGCCTTTTAATTGGAGAAAATGCAATTTCGATATTCTAAGTTTTCTATTTTCCACTTCAGTTTAACCTCTTCTAAGGACGCTATCGCCAGAAACATTAGCAACTAAGTTAAAATAAAGCAATATCCGCGATTCCAGTTCTCTTCTCATAGTCGTGTATAGACCACAGCGATCGGCGGTTGAATGTGTCACCAACATCGGGTCTGCTGTGTACCAGAAAATGTATTACTTCAATATTACACTCAGTGGTGTAGTTAGCTAATGCGTTGGTTTAGTGTTGAGCTAGATTGCCGAGTACGGGGAGATCGAGGTTCAAATCTCGCCCGGGTGAACTGGGGGGTGGTTTTCCACTCTCCCCCCAAGAAAATGTGTATTCCCTTCCTCTATATTTAACCTTCCCAATTCCTAATCCATAAGCGTAAATAGTACTTAAGCGTATAACCCGAACGGGTAGAAAGACGCGATTCTAAGTATTGAATAGTAACAAAGCCTTTACAAATACATCTGATTCCCCTGAGATTTAATCATTTGAAATATTTGCTGGAAAATGAAAATGTTCATTTTTAACTTCCATAATTTGTTTGAATTTAATTTTCAGTACAGTATATCATTAATAAGACAGTTAAAATTATTTTAAGGTTGACTTAAGTATTTGATTCTTACTCATATAAATCCATAGGGTGGGTGATCTGATAGCCCACGTCGCCTAAAATTAACCTTTCTCAGAAAGTGCAAAAAGGATAGCGGAGTAGTGAAGCTTTGTTGCGGCCTTATCTCTACATTGGTAGTTAAAGGAATTAATACAAAATAATCAACAAGTATTTGCTAGCAGCTGTAACCCTTCAGCACCCTCTCCTCCCCATTTACTGACATACTACTTGATGGTTTTATGTGTGTGATAGGCTCTAAGTGATTCCTACCTGAACTGACCCAGCCCCCTTTACTTTAAGATTGTAAACATACCGTAAAGTTTGCATCTCTATTCTTAGCACACTTGATTAAGAAATTAATGCTTACCCTTTCACAGTGATGTTCTAGGAGCACGATATCATAAAGCTAGTGTGCTGATATAATAATTTTGAATCATAAAGTAGGAGCTTACACTTAAAATACCCCAAATAATTTTTTTTAACGTGTCATAAGGGGGATATTCTGTCGAATACATGCCGGATGCACATGGGTTTTCAATTTCCAGTGTGGTTTCCTCATCCTTTCCCAGGTCTGTATCTGGTGTATGTTCAGTTTGTATCTTTAAAATGAGGATGGATAGATAAAACACAAGAGACATTCAGCCTTGGGGAATAGCATGTAATTGAAAAACTGGACAGAACATTCCGGATAGCGAGAGCCTTGTTCAGCAGAACTGTGAGTTGAATGTATTAACTTTGCTTGGAATCAACATAAACAATTGAAACAGCCGTGGAATGTATAGAATCAATCTCAACGGCCAACTACTAGGACTACATACATAACTGTATCTACAACTATCCGTGAAGACTACATCTGTATCTTTAATTAGAATTACCCACTGAAACTACAGAACTGTCTCTACAAATATCCACTGAAACTACAGATCTGTCCACAAAGGTGTCCACTGATACTTCTATCCAAATATTCACTGAAACTACAGACGTGTTTATATAGCTGTCCTTTGAAACTAAACTGTCTCAACTACTATCCACTGGGACTATATAACTGTCTTTACAACTGTTTAATGAAACTACAGAACTGTATATAAAGGTGTCCACTGCGACTACAGAACTGTTCTTATAAGAGTGCATTGAAACTACAGAACTGTCCATACATGTGTCTACTGAGACTAAGTAACTGTTCATACAGGTGTTCATTGAAACTCCATAACTGCCCATATAGGGGTTCACTAGGATTACAGAACTGTCCATAAAGGTGTCCACTAGTACTACATAAATGTCCATACATGTGTCCACTAGGGCTACACAACTATCTTTACAATAAATATTCATAGGGACTACAAAATTGTCTATGCAAATTGTTCATTTCGAATGGTTAAAAGCTCGAAGGTGCTTACTTATGATTACAATATTATTAAGCAGAGGCGTACTAGCCACTACTTGAAAACTTTTTTTTTTTAATTTGTCTGAATTCTTATATTGGCACACTTACTGTTTACTCGCTATAAAACCGGTCACAAAATAATACAAACAAAAATACATTTTTATTGTTTAATAAATGAAACTTATATTGTTGATAATATTGCTAATGAATTTGGCGCTCAGGTCACGTGGCCTGCCTACCTCATCCTAGTTACACCACTGTTGATAAGACTCATCTTTAGTGTTGTGTGTTAATGTGATGGCTATTAGCGACTTGTCGGCCAAATTTTGATGAATAGAACCAGATTAGAAATATAAAATATAAAAAAGTAAATATAAAAAAGTGTCAAATTAATAATTGGAAAAATACTGAGTGGTCATACATAGGCCTGGCAGTTCAAGGCAATAACACCCCAGGCATTACGTATGGTATAACTAAAGAATTGTTTCCTCAAGAGAATGAGAACTATTTCAAGAGGTATTCCTGGTTTAGAGAAAAGGACAATCAACACCGCGGCAAAGTTCCCAGGTAGGAAGTCCGATAGATAAACGTGAGAACACTAACCACGTAACGTTCACGATAATACAGCATGCTCTACCAGACACACAGCATTCAGTAACATGCATCACACGTCCAAAAGTTACAACATACTCTTCCAAAGACAAAGCACTCATGAAGTACGAATGCATGTTTGGTATAGGAATACACATCACACGTCCTTTAGTTGCAACAGAGACCGTGACACATATCCCACAATAGCGTGGCCATATAAGCGGAGGATTATTTTTACCATAGCGACCCACCACTTTTCACTGATCACTGACTATCCACACACTCCGTCCATGACAAGGAGAGTATACCTTACCTTCCTTTATATTGCTCTCAGTCTAACTTGGGTAACCTTTTCATCTTCCGAGCACATTGTTTGTCGGAGAGTTGTATCTGGTTGTCAGAACCTTGATCATCTTGTTCCTCCTATTGTGATTTGTTTATTCAGCTGTTAGTGTCCACATTGAAGGAAGCTAAGTGACCTCATAGAGATGAACAAAGTTGTGGAGTAGGAGAATGGACGATAGTGGGATGGTACAGTCAAGTACAAAATAAAGTTAACATTTTAAGCAATTACACAAAACTTCCTTAACTTAACTTAACTTATAAGTGTTAATCTTACTGAGAAAATAATTAATTCAATGGGATTAGGCTATGCTAATGCTAAATGATGTTTTTGAAGTCCTCACAAATAAATACCATAATATTTTATATAAATATTTACATGCCACATTTTGAAGTTGCCTACAAGCAGTTTTGTAGCTATAGTAGAATTTTAATAATTCCTGTTAGCGTGCCTTCAGAATATCTTACCATCATTTAATCCTGTCATCTTGAAATCCTTACATCTTGCAATCCTTACATCTTTCAACCAGTTTATTTTGCTCTCCTGTTACTTTTATAATCTAGAAACTTGCAAATATACCCTCTGACCCCTTTGCCATATTATAATCCTGTATTATTGCCATCCTTCCATTTTGAATTCCTACCATCTTGCGATACTGCCATCTTGTCAGCCTACCACATTGTTATTTTACCAAATCGTCATCCTACCATAATGCAATCCTGACATCTTATCACCATTTTGTATTCTTCGGGGCTTACACGTAGGCCTACACGTACACTAAGAATACTATAAACACAAAAACGCACTATTAACATGAAATTGAGTTTTGATAAATAAAATTGGTAACGTAAAATGTGTTAATACTTTCGATTTAATATTATTTACTATCAACAATGATGGATTTTTCTGAGATTTAAAATTGTTTAAATTGACAAAGTGTATCAAATAAATCAGAAAAATACATTCCTACATGATTGTTAAATCAGTACCTATGAAAAAAAAAATTTCAAGTGATTGTTAAGTTTGTAATAAATAATTCCTACTTAATATTTAAATAATACAAAAACAATATTTAAGTGTTTTTTGAGTCAATAAACAAACCATTCCCACATGATAGATAAATTAACAATAAATGTCCGCATGATCGTTGTTAATAATACATCCATTCTTACACGATCGTTGAGACAGTCGACAATACATTCTTATGTGAATTTTCTCAGTGAGAACATATTTTGTATTCTAAATAAAAAGGTATCAACTGCGATGGGAAAATTAGTTGGCGTTATCTACATAAATGTAAACATATTGTTTAGCATCTAGTAAGGTTGTTACTTTGGCCTTGGCTGGGATGTAGATAATTATGCGGCTAAACGTCACTTCTTGAAAAGGTAAAAAAAAAATCTCCCTAACACAAGCCTTTGTTTACATTCATCAGACTAGTAGTAATCTCAGAAAAAGGATTACTAACAGTATAAATGTATGTATGTAATATTAAACACAAACGCAGTAGATTGTTTTATTTAAGAGCTAGCTTTCAAGGCTGTAGTTTGGTAGTTTGAAGGTGACCTGGTGGTCTAGGGGTAAGGTGTCAGACTTCTATGCTGCCGGCCGGGGTTCAATCCTTGGTCCCGGCAAAGATTTATCTTATTACTAAACCCTTCCTTCACCTCTGACAAGACATCTTGTGAATGTGAGGAATGCCAGGCCTCCNTCCTTCATTTCATCTCACAATCACCCTACCATTACACATTAGCGTAAGTGCGTATAACCCGAACGGGTAGTAAGACGCTGTGATAATAATAATAATAATAATAATAATAATAGTTTGTCACTTACCTGGTGCATTGAAAGCTAGCTAACTGTGGTTGTATTTATTGTCCTATCTACAAACAAATACAAAATCAGATCCTCCTCTCTTCAATATACTACACTATATTGCTCGCTCCAAGCAATTACCGGAATATCTCCTGTTGTTTACTCTCATTTCTGAGAGCGGAGGGTTAAAATGGGTTTTTAAAATAAGTTTGGATTGGATGTCTTACAGCTCTTAGCAGTTCGATGCCTATTGAAATTATTGGTCGGTTATTTGTGGCACAGTTTAATTAATATGAACGATACATTATATATGTATTTCTTAACTATCCAAACAACAATGGAAAGGGCTATAAATTAATTTGGACCTTTTTTTAAAACTGTTTCAAGCCACTCAGTCACGATCAGCTTAATTTTAGCCCGAGACAGTTAAGATACCAGTAAATATGGCGTTACAAGTTCGTATGGTGTTCTTGTTCCATTAATGAATATAATGGAATATATGTTACAAAATGTAAAATGAAGAAGAGGAAAGATACTCGTATGCTGAAATCTCTCAGCTCTATACACTACCAGCTACCCTCCGAACTAATTTTATTTGTCTTTATCTTAGCTTTGGTTATATTAGTTTAATAATAATATTTAGCACCGCGTCTTACTACCCGTTTGGGTTATACGCTGTTACATTAGTTGTTTCTATACAAAAAATATATTATTAAATATTTTTACTATCAATCCGGAGGACACCAATTAATTGTAATAAATTGCAATCATTGAACTTATAATCGAAAACTATATTGTGGAAAAAATCCTTAGTGTAGATGAGTTTATTCCTTGGACTTCCGGTTCCGATTAAAGGATGATAGATAATATCTCGGCTCAGCCTTTTGAGCTCATATATAAACTAGTCGAATGCAATCTAACAATGATTAATAACCATTAATAGGACGTTATGTGAGGCACATATTCAAAGATGAGCGGAATAATTTTAATATGATGTATCACAAGCGTGATTTCCAACTTCTGGGTCCCCCGTATTGTAAATACATATCCCACACACGCACGTGATGGGTGAAGGAGGATAGTAGACAATCTCTTCCTCGCCCTTGGCGTCAAATGGACGTGCGTTGTGCAGATAGTACACGACCCCATTATTTTCCTGTGGCATTTCAGCGACATTGTCGCTCTGTCCGGTTACAGCTAACTTGTGAAGTACGACACTTTGCAACGCAGTAGGACAGGGCGTCACGGGTGATGGTATTGTAGGGTGTAGGGGGTGAATGTAAAAGGGAAAGTAGAATAGTCATGCTTTATATATTTTTTTGTATAGTAAACGTTTCTCTATCACCAAAATAAAAATATGTACACGTATTCCATGCATGACAAACTAAAATGTTTGAACATAATTTTTTGAACAAAGATACCACAGACTCAGTTGTGACTCTCCCGTATAACCGTAAATTAATATTGCCCTGTGAGTTGTAAACGTACATTGTGTTTCCCCCCG
Organism: Timema douglasi; assembly: GCA_901482245.1. Taxonomy (NCBI): domain Eukaryota; kingdom Metazoa; phylum Arthropoda; class Insecta; order Phasmatodea; family Timematidae; genus Timema; species Timema douglasi. Next base: position 15,761 of record CABEEJ010007058.1, on the reverse strand, counting down.
CGAAACCATACAAGTTTCATGTCATAGCTTCATCAGCGTCCAGCGGAACGTATCCAACAGTTGCCTACTGAGAACGTGTTTCAAATAACGTTGTGATCATCACATGTTCGAACAAATAACACAAGGCCCAACACCTTAGTTCAGTCGGTAGCATGTCTGTCTACTGAGATAAGGGTCCCGGGTTCTATTTCCAGCATGGCCGAAACAATAATTATCATTGATGAAATATGAGTTTACCCTTTCCCAATGGCCGAGGAGTGGATGTTGTGTCTGTACAAGATTTAAGTAAATTTGTAAGTCGTCTACTGATATAATCAATAAGTTCAGAAAGTGCAGGTTAAACACCTCTAGTAAATGAATAAAAACGAGTTCATTGATTCTTCTGGTTCTAGTGAACTCCGAAATAATGGCAGCTTGTCAGTTGTCCCCCATCTTTCTAAAATTGTCAAAGGTGGAATACAAATTCAGGCTAGGCTCCCAATCTTGCCAGGGAAGTTAATAGATCGGGTGCTAGTAAAAACCATAATAATTCTAGGAAGGAATATATATATAATATTCACTCGTTTAAATATCCTAATAAAGCAACAAATACAAAAAATAATACACACATTGTTGATAAAGGCCGTCCTAATAAAACGATCCATTCCGTGATAAAAGGATGAAAAGATGCAATATTCAGTTAATGTGTTTGTTGATGATGAAATTGAGCTCTTTGAACCCAAGTGACCTTGGGGTGGGGAGATTATTATTTCACAGTCCACTTTCTTCGTGACTCTTCTAATCCTCTTTAAAAGTACTAGAGCATGAAGTAGCCTAACCTGGGAAAATGTTTCAACAGCTGAAAGGGAACGTTTCGACTTTAATAACGTATACTATTCCATTTTCCTCTCATCGACAAACGTCGTTTACCTTGGCTATTCTAGGATGAAGCAATGAGCATAATTTGCCTTGTATGTCAAAGTCGTGAGATTTGAAAGTGGGGCGAAGTTCGAACACCACTGAGGGCCAGCTAGTTCGTTAGTGGTGGGTTGATCTGAGCTCGGATGATTCATGTAATCATCCAGTAGTAGAGTTGGCTCATTCATTTTAACTAAGTACGGAACCGTTTGTCACGAAGTGTGGTGCAACTTAGTTTCTAGCTATTTATCTGCGTATTAGCTAACTCGATAATAAATACTAACTAACAAGGGCATAGAAAGATAATTTTTATAGGGGTGATCCTCTATAAAATTGCACTATACCATTGGCCAATAGATTTTTTTGCGTATGCTGCCCCCTCCCTCCTAGAGGGGGCCATTAAATTCCAGGGGAATCCGAACATCCTATTTCTACCCCTTTACATACTACCTTTTTGTACACGTCATATACCCGACTGTTCTCTGATTCTGAATCACATAGTACATTCATGTAGATTGGTCGATCATATTCTTAAAAGAGCTCATATTATTTCCCTTCACATTCACTATTTGTTTATTTAAGATGGGTTCTATGTTGTAAAGTGAATTATCTTCAAAGTATGTGGGCACAACATTATGTCAACCAGTAAAGAGCAAACAAGCATGGTAGATGGAGCCACAAGTCCTGATGGGTTATTGTGTTCACTTGAAAGATTATTATGAGGAAACTAGGCTATTGTTGGCTGAGGGAACAAAAGAGGTGACAACATATTTCTCTAACATTGGTTAATTCACGTCATCACACTATCCAGGACATGTTTATAAATAAATTGTTGACCAAAATTAGCAATAAAATATATAAATAGCATTAATAGTTTTCAGTTGTCATCATCCTCTTAACAGTTCAAAACTATGTTGCTTGAACAATGTCCAGCATTTAAATGAGTGGTAGTCATGGATGGTGACTTTAAACACGTTAAACTAAAACTAATGCTAAACTACTGTAGGCTGTAAGTATAATCTGCAATCACAGAATATACAATACTATTATTCCCCTAGGAAAAAATAAGAACTAAGTTCTGCGAAAGAAATATTTTGGTTTTGATCAAGGCCTACTATAATTTATGACATAAATAAAATGTACAAAGAGAATAATATTACTTATTAGAATATGATCCTGTTTTTATTCCCAGAACTAAACAGAGGAGTATCCCAAAAATCCGTATTAAAACTCTTACCCCAATTGAATTGGGAAATTTGACTTCAGGATCTTGACGGCCACAGACGAGACACATTTACGAGTGTACGTTTAGTTTTGTAAGACCTGTATATTTACTATAAAATGCGTTTCTGGAGTAGATCAGTTAAGAAAATATTGCAAACTACAATTTAAAGCATGATCGAGGTACTAAACTTTCTTCAGCCATTGTGTCAAGAGCAGAAATAATCGAATTTCGAGTGAAGATTGAGAAAGGGAGTTTCTCTGGTCAGATACTAATGGGTTCAGAAACACTTTATTATAGAAGTTTCAATTAAAAATTGGTAACATTAATAAGCAGCACTCTATTATGTAAAATCTGTCCTGCGGCTTGGAAAAGTCATTGATTACCCGCAATATGTATGTTGAAAGTTTGAGAGTCTTCTATGCATATGTAGGGTCTCATGTGTGATATATCTCTGAATATAAGCCATTATATTATGTAATTACTTGTGATGTCGATCCTGTCCTAAGACGGCTCGTAGATTCACCAAGGAAGGTCAATAATGTTCAAAGAACTGAGTTATTATCAACTATCGTTACTTGTGATGTCAATCATGACCTAGGACAGCTCATATAATCATCAAAAAGGATCTAACATGTTCATTGGCATTAGCTATTATCTCATGTAATTACTTGTGATGTCAATCCTGTCCTAAGACGGCTCGTAGAATCACCAAGGAAGGTTAATAATGTTCAAAGAAGTGAGCTATTATCAACTATCGTTACTTGTGATGTCAATCATGACCTAGGACAACTCATATAATCATCAAAAAGTATCTAACATGTCCATTGGCATGAGCTATTATCTCATGTTGTGATGGCACTCCTGTCCTAAAATGGCTAATACAACTTATCAAAGGGGCTCCAGTACACCGGTAGCTTGTGATGGCATTTGCCGGAGCTTACACGAGAAATATATTTGGAACTTCTTAAAGTGACTTATCATTGAAGAGGATTGACTCAAGCTGACTATGTGTGTGTGAGTATCTTGTCTCGATGAAAGAGGATCAAGTTTTGGTTCGTGTTTCGCTCTGAGTGAAGGCGTTACTCTGCTCTACTTTACCGAGTCACCATTTATAACTGAAGGCGGTAAGAAACAAATTCAGAAGTAGACTCACAGATAAACCTCTCGATAGATGCATTCTAAAGGGAGTGGCAAGCTACTATTCATTAAACATCGAGATCAAAACAAATGGTGGGAGAAAGTAAATGCTGTTCTGCTCAGTAAGAAACACACCAATTCTTTTTTTAAATATTTGTCTACAGTGTTGTTTAAGAAATGAGTAATCCTTATTTTATTTGCTATAATTTTTTACGCTAATTCCACTACCATTTTAAGAATACAGGGGAAAGAAGGGGAAAGTCCCATTGCACACGTATTCCAGGACTAAAGCTCTTATATCGTAAACCCAAAAATAACTCCACCAAATACTGTTGTTAAATTAATTGGTATATGACAAAGATTTCTCTTAACCATAATATAAAGTGAATTAGAAAGGCCTCGTGATTGTTTAACAGATGGAAGCACCAAGTCAGTTTGTTTTAAAATTGTACTCCCCCCTCCCCGCTTGAATCCTTCAATTACAAATCTAAACCACAGAGCACCCCCTTCACCTTCCAACTAAGCAAAAATGTGATGGAAAATAAGCTGTACATCTTACAACAAAGGCCAATGTGCGATATGGAAATTTTTTAAACCGGATAGCTTGCGAAAACATTTGATCATTTTAAAGCAGCTCCCATACTAATCAAGTTTAGCGACCCAAGCTCTGAAATATTCCTTGAAGTTGGTATCTCATGCCAATCTTTGTGATGTCACTCCTTTCCTAAGACAGCTCATAGAACATTCAGTTAAATCGTTAATCTGCATGAAAACTAACTTATGGCCTTTTCACAATGAGACACAAGTGTTGGCCACTGTGTGTAGTTCTGCTGACTAACATCAAGCAGTCAATTGTTCATTTGAAGTCTGGCACACTGTTGTTTTTATATTTATATCCATGAGCTTAGATTTAATTAACACAAAAGTAAGTAAAGTGGAAAGTCATCCGGTCATATAGGATGTCTCAAACCGTTAAGTACTGTATCTAACAAGCCTCTCTCAAGCCGATCACGTAGCAGAGGATGTGTGTGTGTAAGGGTTTTGTATTCATTCCACTTTCTCATATTCTGTTTAGAAGCACTAGAGACAATAATTCTTCATTAATTGAGTCAATTTTATAAAATAAAAAACTAATAAAATGCTACCCAGCTTGTTGGCAATGAAGTGTATGACACAGGTGTCCTATCAATGTTCACTGCAAACAGGGCGACGGTCAATATTGTCTGGAACTTGTGTCTTAGTGTGAAAAGGTCCTTGTTTTTCCCGAGGAAAACTATTCAAGGGGTAGCTTAGTAATAGCCAATTTTTTTAAATGTTGTTATAAACATTGATCCTAATATCTGTGTATTTTCGAAATATTTTGAAAGAGATTAAAGACCAAATTATATTAATTCACGACGTAAGTAGCTATTATTCTGTCTCATCCTTGTTCCATGTATAAAAAAAGCTTTCAATTTTTTATAAGTGTGCTAAGACTTATAAAGAGATTTTAATGGATTTATTGAGGGAAAAAATCCCGTCCACCCTAGCCAATGAATTAGCAAACATGGCGGAACAACATATTTAAGCTTTATATGTAACCCAAAAGCGATAAGCCTCATTAAACACTTTTAGGTTTATCTTTTTTTTTTTAAAGTACCACCAAAAGACTTAAAAATAAGGTGACACTTGCAGTTCTTCGGCCTACATTTTCAATAGCTGTCAGTAGGCCTACTTCTTTTTTGCGTATAACCCTAACGGTTAGTGAGGCACGCTTACAAAAAAAAACTTTATCTTCATCTTTTATCAAGTGCCTCTTTGTTGTTTAATGTATTCATGTCCTAACTTTATGGTTTAAGAGTTTTTCATGGACATTTATATAATTATGTGTAAATATTTATTTATATTTGAACTAATGCTTCTAATTTTCCATATTACCTACCTAAACTTATTATTAAACATATATCCTAGGCTAACATGGAAAGTGCAGATGTAAGAAGGCTGGACTTAAATATTGAATCATTCTCAACCACTTTCAAGGTATTACCTAACACACCTCTACTTCCTTTAACACGGGAAAACAAGAAGATCTCAAACATATTGCCTTAGAAATTCTATCAGTCCTTGGACTGATGAAACAGACCATTATCGCCTAAAAATAAGCTCTTAGAATGATTCCATACAAGATTCTAATTATGAAAAAGTAAGATACTCATACGTCACTCCTAGCATTTAACTAGCTCCTAAAACCAAGACTTTTAATAGAGTTTGAGCTTGGTAAATAGGAATACAAGAGACATGAGAAACACACAAAATTTTACTTTATCTCATCGGGGGTGTCCAAACAATTTCATTTTGATTTAAAAACAATTGTCACAGACATCGATGTAGTAGCCTACATGTAAAAAAAATACTTCATGCTGCAGTAGCCATTCTTGGGATGTGCGGAACACATAAAATAAATTCGTTCCCCTGTTAACATATTGTGTAACAATGGCGTGTATTTACTGTATACTCACCAAATATTTTGTACACACGCATTTTGGTAGTTGGAGACAAAGCTCTCAGGCGAATGGAAGATAATTTGCTAAAAATAAGAGATTACTGACCAGAGCACATATGCGATGCTAAAGGTTTAGGTTTATAAAGGAAATCCCAACATTTGTACTAAAAATTAGCTTAGGCTAGTTTTAAGTTACTTATATCCTCTGCAAAATCAGCACATGCTAAGTATTCAAATACAAACGAATTATGAACCCAGATTAAGTTCTCAGTTATATTTATTTTTATTAATGTACGGTGTTTGTTTATGTTTTTTAACAGGACCCAAGGAGTTCAACTATCGGGGTCGCAATTACTTCTTCAGTGGAAACCAACCTCAGTACAGGAATGCCAAACTGGACTGGTTAGATGCTCGTAATGTCTGCAGGGAGTACTGCATGGACTTGGTTACCATCGAGACTCAGGAGGAAAACAATCTGGTCTTCACGCTCATACAAAAGGGTAAATAGTATTTTATACTCAACCCAATACACTTCATATAGATGATTTACTTTAATTGTACTACTCTTTCAAAATAACAATTGATACCGCCTTCTTGCTTAAAACCCCGGCACACTTTCTGAAATATACTGGTTTTTTGTTGGACACCGGAATATACCTGTAGCTTTTACTATTATTTCATAAACGCAATATTCCCTTCTTGCATAAAACGCCGATACACTTCCTGGAAAAGACTAGCTTTAATTGAGCAAGTAAGGGCCACAGAACGTTGGATTCACTATTATAATACACTGGCTATTTATGTGCTGCTCGTAACTAATGGGTCAGTTACAGTCTGGTCAGTCTGGTGCTATGCTAGTCGTAATAGTCGTAACTCAGAAGCCAGTTATACTCGTCTGGTAGAAGTCCTAACCATAATTCACTTGTCAGTTATATTTGTCTGGTAGATGTGCTAGTAGTAATTCAATGGTCAGTTATACCCTTCGTGTAGATGCACTGATTGTGTCCCACCGAACAGTTCTTAGTATCGTTATCTCGAGTTTGAAAAATATGCCACAGCGAAAGTTTGTTTCAAGAAATTCTTTAATATCTTATAAAATCAATAAAACACAATTTATATATATTTATAAATAAGTACTTAATTATGTACTGGATATGTAAGAGATATTAATGTCATGAATATCTCTTGCATACACAGTACATTGTTTTATTAACTCGAATAGATTTCATTGGCTATATATCAAGGCTGTTTCATAATTATCTATAAACTTTATTTGGGTCCTATTCAATGGTAGCATACAATTTTCTAGAAACGGGAATTAAAAGCCTCTTTCAAAATATTTTCTCACTCTTTTTATATTTGTAATAGAACCGCGCTCGCGTGTTTCCAGATACGATTTCAAGGTAAGCGTATCGCATCGATACGTGATTCAATGGTCTGGTATACGTGCTACGCACTGTTCCGGTAAATATTATTGGCTTGAGTTTGTACCCATTTTCATTCAAAATAATTTAGAAATAAGCCTACTCGATACGATAAGCAAAAGTGTTTGCCCACATCAACAAATACGTAGCGAACCCATACGAGGCGATACAGACAGGTGTGCGCCATCCAAATTATAAGGGATTGAAGGCTGCACAGAATATGGAGATCAGGCATGTAAGACTTGCGGCCCTATCCATAATGTTAAGTGGCTGGAAGTGGCTGGCGGATTTCATGATAAACCGTTATGCGATGAGACTCTTGTCTTCTTTTTATAATATACTTATAATACAACATTTTTGTCTGTGATATTCAGGAATTTGGCATAATTTGGAGAATTCTGGCACAGGAGGTTCGTGTTCCACATCTATAGGCCTACTCTTTCTTTGATATAGCTCAATTTGTTCAAAAAATTTTAATCTCCACATCAAATATGTGTAATGTCTGGCAGTACATAAGTTTACTATTATATTTTGATTTCTCACACGAAATAAAACCAAACACCCCATAGATCTCGGCTTACGAACACACATTTGTAAACAATTATTATAAAAATGACTTTGGCATACGATTTAAAGTCCAGCATTAACACTATTATTACAACACTAAGTCCATTGTTGCAAATAAGGATTTTAAAAATGTGTGTAAAATATAGGATGAATAGTTGTTCTTCATAGGAATCGGCTCTTTTCTTTTTGTAATTATAAGGTACGGTACTAAGTTTGATTTTTGTTTACTTAAGGTGCGGCAGAAGGGAGTGCAAGTATTTTTTTATAGTTTTTATAGAATAGCAATCTTTTGGCCAAAGCAAATAAAATATTTCTCCAGTAGCAACGTAGAGTTTAGTTTTTTACACATGCTAATATCAACAGATCTTGAATATCTGTCAAGAATGTCCTGGAATTTTGTCAAAACTTTTTCTTTTTATTTAAAGAGCTTTGACTAAATTCCAAGACACCCTTGACAGATATTCAAGATCTGTTGATATTAGCATGTGTAAAAAAACTAAACTCTACGTTGCTACTGGAGAAATATTTTATTTATTTTGTCCAAAAAATGTAATGTTAAAAAACTGTAAAATTACTCGCTATCCCGTCTGCCGCACCTTAAGATAATTGCAATACATTTTTTTTAATGTGTCGCCCTCAGTATTTTGATGTTCAATGTGGCCCTCATAATAAAAAGAGCTTTACACCTGGTGTATAGCTCTTAGGCAATACAATACAACACATAAAGTCAAGGATCAGTATCAAATCCAACCAACAAGAAGTTAAAAAGTGCAAATATGAGAGTGACCAATAGCTCCGTGCACCCGTGTTATTATAAGTTTATACTCAAACATAATCTACTTAATCTTTGTTTTTATTAACTTCAAATAAAATTAAATAACTCATATTAATTTCATAATGATAACAAACTTTGAAAAGGAATATGTAAAATCTAATATTAAATTGTGAACACAATATTTATTGTGAAGTTAATTTAACCTTGGACCATTGTCTTAACACCAGGTAGTATGTATCTTATTTTGTTCACAAAGTTTAGTTTATAGCTAGATATGGATTAAAGAGAGTAAAATAACTAAAGCTATTGCTATATAATTTAAAAATCCTTGAGATAAATGCAACTCTCCCGTCAATAATTTGTAAAAAGTACCAGTATGCCATCACTGTTTACTACTCTTTGACAATAACTATGTAAATACTGTCTACTAACCTTATGACTAGTACCACTGTCTACTAGCTTTATGACTAGTATGTAGAGCCTATCTACATTTACTATAGTCAGTTACAGCAGGTGTCTATATCGGTAAATTTATTGTTTTCAGGAGACGTGCCTTACATCTGGACAAGTGGGCGGCTTTGTGACTTCAAGGGATGTGAGAACCGCCGTGATCTTGAGCCCAAGAACGTATTCGGTTGGTTCTGGTCAGCAACCCGTCAAAAGATGGCCCCCACCAATCAGGTACCCGCGAGTTTCAACTTCAACCCGTGGAGCCAGACCGGTCACAAGAAGGTTCGACAGCCAGACAACGCCGAGTTCGACATTAACGGCACCAACGAGTCTTGCCTGGCCGTCCTCAACAATGTGTATAGCGATGGCATCTCTTGGCATGACGTGGCCTGCTACCACGAGAAACCCTTTATCTGTGAGGACAGCGATGAATTGCTCAACTACGTGGCTGCCACCAACAGAGGAATCCGTCTTTAGACACCTTCTTCTCCCATCTCTATTTATTACCACTCTAGAGGACATCTCTCAATTAAATAAAAAGATGGTGACATCGAATACATGACATAATAGAGATATCTCCAAAGCACGCTTATCATGAACAGTACGTGTGCGTTAGAAAAAGATAAGAAATTGAAGAAGCATTCTTAAATACTTCATTATTCAGTCTCTACACCATATCCCTTGAAGACATGTGTTTACCTCGACAGTTCCTTTGTACTTATCACAGGAATAAGTATGATCCTAATATACGGTACTTTATCTCTGATTGGCCACCGCTCTTTTAGTTTACTCCTATAAATATAGCTTAGCAATAATATTTTTATCTCCAACCCTGTTTGTGACTGCTCTTTCTCTTGCCTTATTTAATTGTGGTCTTGGGAGAACATACAAATCACAAGTGCATTAAAAAATAACCTTATAAAAGTATAGCAGCCTAATTTTCAAATGTTTCGAACATACAAACAAATCTCAATATTATATTCAGTCTGAGATTAGCTTTATTTTTATGGTGTTGCCTTAAGTATTTTGACTAACAACCTTTTGGGCATTTATAAATACAATTGTTTGCTAAGAATGTTATAGGTATCCAATAACGAAACTAATAGCTGGAACTTGTTTGATTGTTGTTGTTGTTGAGACAAGTTAAAATGATTCATTGAATGGCCAAGTGATAGCTTTACGATATCAATTTCAAATTAGATTATTATAAAGATTAAAACGCCGTGTAAGTACGTGTGAACGTGTATCTTTTTACACAAATGTTGGTACCATTTGTAACAGTTCAAAATAAATACAATAATGACTCTACCTTGTTGTTTATTAATTCCCTGTCTGTTCCACTTGAAATATCTTGTAATCTTGTATTAATAACTATTAGCTTACTCTGACATTCGTAATAACGCTTATAACAATGCTGAAATACAACTAGATTGTTATAATATACAAGCGTTTATCTTAGGATTTATTCTAGATTAAATGACGAATTCTGCAACCCCCCGCCCCGTTGGTGTACAGGTGTTCTCGCGCTTTGCTCCTTTAGTCTGGTTTGCCAGTGACAGGGAGGTCGGGGTTAGCGTACTGAAGGTGGTTTTACACTATCCAGCCAATCAAATTTGAGAACATTTCCTCTAAATTCTATCTCCTTCAACCCAACCCTAGCGTAATTAAAATATGTTGTAGCCCCTACGGGTAGTAATGCGCCTTGGGAGAGGAAGTCTAGGGGCTAGCAGGAGGGGAGAAGACTCGGAGAAAATATGTAACTGCCTTCATTTTAGTTAGTGACATACCATGTGTCTAACAAGTTTAATTGAAATATAATTTAAATTATTTTGAAATTTTGTCTCCTTTTTGTTAGACCAAAAGATATTCCCTTACGGACTCTGCCTTGATGATAAGTAAGTTGATTAATTACGCTGCGCATATGACAACTCATTTATATCTCAACGTCAGATTAATTCTGAACTGGTCCAAGGGTCCTAGGTTTAATTCCAGTAACTAGATGCTATTTTAAAATTATATTTTATAAATACTATATGAGATTATTTGTGCATAAAATTATACTCACCAATTAAGTTAGTATATAATTACATATAAGTAATGTATTTGCTTTTCCACCGCTCTTTACGTCCTGGATTAACGTATATGTTTTTTATATATATTTATACATAACTATGACATGTATGTACAGTTCGTTTTATAAGGTATTTAACTTACGGTGAAATGCTATGAATGTGTGATCACTGGGGTTCTTACTGTTTAAAAGTGTGTATTTTAATTACTTATGGCATATTCTATTATTGTGCGATGGGAGATCTACTGGATACAATTATTTAAAAATAATGTATTGTATACAATCTATTGTAGATTATAATTTTGCAATCAACAATTTCAACGTACCCTACATATTGCTGAATCTTGGAAATCGAAAGTACGATTTAGAGCATTTTGAAATGCTGTGGTATCAATAATATTATGTTTCACATACACAACACTTTCCCAATTATATGATGTAATCTTAACAATATTATCACGCAGCACCACACAAAAATACCAGCTCTAAACAATTTAAAAGCATTTTCTTCATTTCTGGAAATTGTTTTATTGCACAATTGTTTGTAATACTTTATCTCAGTCTGATAAATCAAGCTAATATCACAAAATGCCATTAGTTTACTTAAGATTTTTCCCACTTTAATATTAATTTGTAATGTACAAAACAGCTCAGAATGGCAGTAGAATGGCAGTAGTTGAACATAAATTGAGTATTTGAGCTGTTAATATTTTTACTGGTGAATATTAGATGCCGTTTCTTTTTAGAAGCAAAGTCTAAGCTGATGTTGGTTGCAAAGCAAAGTTGAAGTTTCGAAGCTTCTATCAATCCTAGTAGCTTATAAAATAAAACTGTTATGTACTAGGCCAAAGGGGGGCCACTATCTTTAAAAGTTAAACTAAGCTTACGTCCTAGAGGCTGTATAGCTGGTTTGAGAGAGTTACAATCATAGAACATGTACTTTGGTAGTAGGAACCCGTTTCCCATCTCATCCTCCTTCAGAAAGCAAATAATTTCTGGCGATTGAGAGAATCAAACCCAAATATATCAATTTCGCGCCTTACAAGTGTTGTAACTTAATGTTTAAATATGCCCAATTAGGCTTTTTATATGAATTAATTAATGCTTATCTTTTTGACTCTATCAAACGAAAATTAAAACTTATGATTATATTTTGATAGAGAGTATAAACACTAATCTTTGTAAGAAGGGACATCTGAAAGGTATTTTTTCCCACAAAATTCGACTATATACATATTCACTTATATCTTATAGACTACTGGTAAAAATATTTACGAAAGTATCAAATGGTTAATATGATATTATATTTTAATATAAAAACGTAGCTTACTATATTTTGCGAAATATCGTTTTGACTTATTCATCTTAAGACAGTAAAAATACAGCTTAGTGAGATAGCCAATCACGTAGTACAAATTATTGTTTAAAAGTTTGAACAATGATAAACAAATTTTTGTTGAACTCAAATCAGTAATTAGTGCATTCAATCTTTTGATCGATGAATTATATGTAGGAGCCGATATAATTGCCACATATTTATGGGTTCTCCTAATAATCATTGATCTAATAAAATAATCTCAACAAAATTATAAAAATATATAGGCACCCATCAATACATCTTAGAGCTGGGGCTTTTCAGTTTTTTGGGCCAGCATTTCTAGTACAAATACGACCAGATATAAATAATAATTATCATATTTGGGACTAAGAATAAAAAATAAAGCGTTTAGTTATATTTACACTTTTCTTTATCAAGGGTGTAAATTTAGCCTGATTAAACGGGGGAGCTGAATTGTATTCATTCTGAATGGTATCCATTCTAACATTTCTTAAACAAGCACCACAAATAAAAAGTCTTATTTGTACCCATTATCATAATACCCACAAAACCCTGAATTGTATCCATTCTGAATGGTCTCCATTCAGACAATTTTCAAATAAACGACTTTAACAAAAATCCTTATTTGTACCCACTGTAATTATTTGCATTATATCCACAAAATCCTGAATTGTATCCATTCTGAATGGTCTCCATTCAGAAATTTTCTTAAACACGCATTACAAATAAAAGGTCTAATTTGTATCAATTTTCATAATATCCACAAAATCCTGAAATGTATCCATTCTGAATGGTCTCCATTCAGAAATTTTCTTAAACCAGACCCACCTCGGTGGCGTAGTTGGCTAACGCGCTTGTCGTGGTGAAGCTCGACTACTGAGGACGGGGAGATCGAGGTTCGAATCTAGGTCGGGTGAACTGGGGTGGTTTTTCCTAAATGGTTTTCCACTATCCCTCCACGCAAATACGGGTTCACTTCCTCTAATTCAACCTTCCCAAGTCCTAATCAATTAGAGTAATTAGTACTTAAAGTGTATAACCCGAACGAGTAGTAAGACGCGGTGCTAAATATATATATATATATATATATCTTAAACGAGCACCACAAATAAAAAGTCTGAATTGTATCCACTAGAAAGATTTGCATGATACCCACAAAATCCTGAATTTTATCCAACCTGATTTGTATCCATTTAATTGCGGCACTGCTTGTCTGATAGATGGCAGTAGTAGAAACTATCCTTAACTCATTCTTTGTTTACTAGAGAGCAGCACTTATCCTTAACTCATTTTGTGTTTACTAGAGATATAGAGTAGCACTATCACTATGTTAATACATATATTTTAAAAAAAGAGAGAAATACTCATTGGTGTTTCTTTTACAAGAATAATAAAAGGGTACTTTACAAATCATTGGAGTTTCTTTATTCAAATTGACTGGCCTCGTTAAACAACAAGATTTCAAACTGCTTATTTATGCTCTAAGAAATGAAGACGTTAGGGTTATATTATTTTAACAATCTGTGTTTAAAGGTGGGAAATTGAACATTTAATTTAATGTTGGGTGCCAACAAATATTGTGTTTCTGGCTGTGGAGATAAGACATGTCGTAATCGGTTTCATACCTCATCCAAGGATGACTATGCGGAATTAAACAGTTTTGTTTCAGTTTATAATTTAAATTAGAGTTATATTTAGTTTCAATATTATGTTAATTATTTATTTCCATGTGTTTTAAGTATATCTATTGGTTTTAAAATAAATTCAATTTTAAATTCGTATTGCTTTTTGCAATGTGCCTACAAGGAATGACTTTATAAGCTTTAATCATTCTTTGTCACCAACTCTTCTTTCGTCCATTAGAGAAGTCAAATAGTCCAGTCATCAATTATGAGACATGGTGAAGTTTAAAAACCAATATAAATAAGCTTATCATAGGTTTGGTCTATCCTGAGCTTACGTACTGCATTACTCGAAGCGAGATACGTAGGGGATTCCCAAGTACCGAAAAGTAGTCTAATATTATCAACGGAGAAGTCTCTCTCTCCCCGACTGACAATGCGTCGGTTTACAGGGCAGACCCTGTCGGGTGTGCTCCTCGAATTGTATTTGTAGGAAGATACAAATAAGTATTTATGGTATCTAAATTGTATGGAAAGTAAAGAGCATCAAATAAATAAGTAAATCAATATAAATTAGCTTCAGTTTTGTTATTGTGTTAAATAATATTCTTTATGAGAAGAGTGAGTAGTGGATAAAGGGAGAAGTTATGAAAGTTTAAATGCAATACATAGTATTCAGTAGGCTACATTGTAAAGTGGCTCCCAAAACGTGGGGGAGTACTCATGAAAAGGTCCGGGAAGCAGATAGTAGTATTGCGAACATTATAAAGTGGCTTTTGCCATGGGGCCAATTCGAGTGAGAAAATGTACGCGTATATATTTTATTATAAAGAAATAATGGAAGTAGTATGCACAAAGAGCTGTGTTTTTTTTATATTATGAGAAATTTAATATTTTTTACCATTCATAGACACAAAATAGGCAAATTTCCAATTATGGCAAAATTAATATTTTAAATAGTACCAGTAGTTTGAAAAATAATATTTCAGGATCCCGAAATTTCATGAAAATTGTGTTGACGCCTGAAAGGTTAAGTTTTGTTCAGGTGGGTTCGTTTATAATATTAAAAATTATAGCTATTGTCTATTAAATACTTTAAATACTTTGGTGCCATGTTGTGTGTGACATTCTTTGAATATTCATGTTATAAATAATGTTCATCTGTGATTGATGAGATTTGTTGATTTGTTTAAATTATATAGGCCTACTTAATTTGTTTTACAATATTCATTTTGTTATCAATGGAGATTTGTTTTGTTTATGTGTGTAGAGAGGGCAAAAAAGATAATACAAGTTTATACGATGACAAAGAGAAACAAGGAATCCCGCTCTCGTTTTACTGGTACATCATCACTTTTAACCATAGTCTCAAGAATTCTCTTCAAATCACAAGATGACTTTTATTATTTAACAGTTAGAAGCAAAGATTTTTATTTTTTTCACTGCCCTCCCTCTCGTTTGACTTCAGCTGGATAAATGGTTAGACATTTCTACTTATAGTGGTCATTGTGATAAAGGGCTAGGGATAAAATCATATTGTCTGGAGACGTAGCTGTTGAGGAGTGGTAAATATAAACACTTACGGGTTTTTTCAATCCAACTTAACAAAACTAGCACATACAATGTAGGCCTGTGTTCAGGTTGAGTATTATAACATATAACTTCAACTTCAACTTCAACACCAACCCAGATAGACCTACATTATAAACTGATGAAATTATCTGAGGATAATAGGATATGACACTTTAAAACAAATCTATAAAGATTAAAAG
>CABEEJ010007057.1:19440-34107 GCA_901482245.1 Timema douglasi | reverse complement strand
AGTTGTGATTAATACACGTCTTGTCAGAGGTGAAGGAAGGGTTTGGCAATCAGATAAATCTGTGCCGGGACCGAGGATTGAACCCCTGATATCGTTTTTACAGAATTGGTACACATCTACTAAGAGGACTACGATGATGAACTACTTCTGATACAATACTTGTGGTACATACCACCATACCCCAACAACAAATTTTCTTCTTAATTTATATTATATTAACACAAGATTGGGTGAAAGGGGATGCAAAAATGGGCCAGTGCTTTTGAAGACTTTTTTGTCAAAAATATTTTTGGTTCAAAATAAAACAAGTAGTACTCCAGTAGAAAAATAGAGATTATCATTCTTCATAAGATTATATCAACTGTTATTGAATATCTGCAAATAGTGTCATGGAATTTAATGACAAACTTTTTCTCTTCATTTAAAAGTTTGTCACCTAAGGTCGCTTTGTAATGACAAATATTCAACAACGGTTGATATCACGACGAGAGTAAAATTAAACTTAATATTTTATACTCGAGATAAGTAATATATATTTTGGCCAAAAGAATATTTTTGACGAAAAAATTGCAAAAACATTTACCCTTTCATGTATCCCCTACATTCTCGCAAGAGATTGTACTGCCGATGATGGGGGTATCAGGGTTTGAACCCCGTTGGGGTGTGTGCAAAGTCTGATCTTTCCTAAACGATTTTATATTCTCCTTTCACCAAATGCGATTACTATTCCTCTAAATTGCTTAACACACTAATGTAATTAGTTCATGTGCGTACAACCCAAATGGGTAGTGAAAATAAATGCAAAAAAATAAAGTATTAGTACGGATTTCATTTAAAAGCTTACAAATACATCTTACTATTATAATTATTTGGTGTTCTGTTTTATGACAGGTCCTTTCCTTTTATCAGCGAATTTTTTCTGCCAGTGCGCTCTCTTCTGCCTCTTTCTTCACCTCCTAGAATTGAATTCTTTCCTTAAGTCTATCAATATTTGAATCCTCTTTATCCCCGAGATCCTATTTCCATTAATTCTTCCTTCTGTTACGTCATGGAGAAGAGTTCCTCATAAGGATGTATCAAATCCAGTTTGCTCTGTAACGAAGAATCAAATCCAAAATGGTTCTCTTCCCACCCATTCTTCTTAGGATATTTTCATTTGTCACGCTATCTGTCCACCTGAGATTATCAATTCTTATCCAGTACCATATTTCAAAGTTCTCAAAGTATTTCATTTCCATCTTCTTATGAGTCCAAATTTATGCTCCAACTGTAGTATTTCATCAGTCTCTTCCTCAGTTCTTAACTCAACTTGCTGGTCAGTAGTAACCTCTTCTGTAATATAGATAAGCTATCATCCTTGAATATCAATTCTTTATTTATTGTTTACAACAGGAAACACTTGTAAACCGTAAAAAAAAACATGTCATTAATAAAAACAATTATTGTCAAAAAATATTCTTTTTGGTATAATCCATGAATTAAAACGTTTTTATTATGAAATTTAGTAAATTGTTTAAAAAAAATCAACATACAATTTATATTATAATTAAAACAGGCAAAACAGGAACTAATTATTTAAGCGATTAAATATACTTACATAATAAAAAATTCAAAGAATATTTCTATATACAATGAATGCACCTGCTTCAAGTTTCTTTTCTTCAAACGAAAGTTGGTACTTTCAGAATCGAACTGTAGACCCTTATGTCAAGTGTAATTGAGGATCGCATGCAACGTATCGTAAACTGACACACTACACCTGTTTTTATTTTATTTTTCACCGACACGGTACCTTTAGGCCTATATTATTTTTATGAAGATACCGAAAAATCTTCTTGCATATAATCTAGTTTTTTTTAAGCATTCTGTATTCAAAAGCAGCAGGTGCAAGAATAGAATAGAGCTATGTGTGTGGCAGGTATATCGTATACCGTTGTAAAGTAATCACTTCAAACACATTTCACTCAATTAAACACAAAAATATAAATTCTAGATCGTTATCTTCGATAAGAACAAAAACATTTTAAAACGTTCCACTAACTTTTATTTCTTCCCTAAAATTATACGTGCTGAAAGAATGAGGTCTTATAAATTGAGTGCGTCATAAAATGTAATAAAGAGCTTTGCGAATGTGAAACTGAAGCACCATTTGTTTGTTTTTTGTGTTAAAATAAAAAATAAGTAGTAGTAACTAAATTGCTAAGTACAGTATGGCAATGAAAATAACCTTAGGTTTACATTTACTTTTTACTACATCTCAAGTTTAAAACCTTTATTTTTGGCAACCAACGCTTTATTTAGGGTAGAGTATCTTTTTTTTTTTTTTTAAATCCTAATAATAATTTTTATTCATCATAAATTTGCAAAATTTTACTCTCAAGGGATTAATTTGTGATCTTTTTTATTTATTTTGTAGAAGAATTGAATATATGTTTCTTATAAATAATCTAAAAAATTAAACAATATATTTACAAAATATTATTTTTGCAATACGTGTTAAAAGGAGTCTAATGGGGTGGATAATATTAAATTTACCCACATTTGTGTGAAGGCGTATTGGCAAATAATTTATAAGCATACATTCTCTGTAAATTCAGCCATTCTTCAAACTCCTATCTCTTCATCGCCATAAAACAAAAACAAGACGATATTGACGTCTTAAGGTGGGGTGGAATGAGAAAAGAGAAATAGCCAATATTTTTGCAGTTCCTATAACAAGATTTGTTTGGACAAACATTAATAAAATATCGCTTCAATTCAAACACAAAGCGTTTAATTTTCTTCACATGATCATCAACAGTTGTTGAATATCTGTGTCATGAGGATAACGGCATTTGATGACAATGTTTTATATGGAGATAAAAGTTTGTCATTAAATTATAAGACTCAGGTTTTCTCTTTATTTAAAAAGTTTTGACAAATTTCCAGAACACACTTGACAGATATTCAAAATCTGTTGATATTAGCATGTGCAGAAAACTAAACTCTACGTTGTTACTGGACAAATTTTTGATTTATTTTTGCCAAAAAAATGTAATTCTATAAAAACTGTAAAATTACTCGTGCTCCCTTCTGCCGCACCTTAGAACGGTTGAGGTAACCATGTTTATCAAAATTAATTAAACCCTGTGTTTCTACTTGAGAAATGATTGATTTTGAACCGATATTACATTTTGATTAAAAAATTAAAAAATTACTTGACTTGATTAGTTTTCTCTACACTCCCAATAAGTCAATTAACATATAGATGTACGCATAATCATTAACTTCAATTCAATGCACTTACTTAATGATGTGTAAAAAAAACTACTTCACTGTATTTTATACACATTTTACTTTATGATATTTCCTTGTATTAAAAACAAATAATTTGCGCTACATACGGCCTTATTTTCCTTTAGAAATTGGCTTGGCAAATCCAATTTACATATATCATCAAGAAAAATACAAACCACAAGTCTTTATTTCAGTGAAAAAAAGGAAATAACAAAATTTACCCTCTTCATTTTTGTGTGCCAGCCAATTATATATTTCTAAAATATTCATATATTTCAAACCAATGGCGATATATTTTTTGCTTTGTCTACCTATGATTTGAACTTATTGTTTATTGACATAAAAAATATGGGAGGAGGGGGAGGGAAGGAAAAAATGGCGGAAAAGGTACATAGTTACACCATCAAACACAACTACTTCAGTATATAGCCTAGTTATTACATTTTCAACGTAGTCATGTTAGCCAATGATGGATTGAAGGGTACATCATGATAATGGTAGAAATTTCTTGTTTTAATATTTTTTTATATATTATTATTTGAAAAGCATGAGAAGGAAACGGAACAAAGCATTGCAACACGCAACGACAATCCCATTTTGAGCACCGGCCGCCAATCCAACAGCGTTTTCCGGTTTGTTCACGCAGGGGTACGTTCATATTGAAGTATTAATATTTCATCGCGAGATAAAAAAAAATGTGGAGAGGGGGAAAAAAATGAGTTAAAAAAATGGATTCCGGACACGAACAGTTCGATTGAAGGCGACAATAAGTTGTCGAATGTCTCGGTAAAGTAGTTATTTAGAAATATCGCTAGATCCTGAAAGTCATCAAACGATTCTTATCAATGTTTTAATTTACTTTGTGCAGTGAAAAAAATAATCGTTTAAAAGTGTAAAATATTAATAATATTCATTGATCACTGCCAAGAAATGAGAATTTTTTTTGAAAAATGGTTTTCATGAACGATTCAACTCCTGAGTACTTCAAAGACATCAGCCATAATTTATTAGCTTGGTCTTAGTCGAAAAAAAGCTGACTTAATAATAAAGTCAATTTTAAGATGGGAATATAGGAAACACGAGAAAATATAAGCGCGTCTGCAGTTTCTATGTAACAAGATTATTTTGGAAAAATAAATAAAATATTGTTAATATTACCATGGGAAGAAAATTTAACTGTGTTTTCATGGGATATTTATCTTGTAAAAAAAAATTACTGCAAGCGGAAATATTGTTATCGTAAGCAAATAATCAAACCTAAGGTATTATCTGGATGCTTACGTTTCATGACCTCTTGAAAACGGATAAGTGTATTTTGCAATCCCTTATGGCTGTCCGTCCGTCTGTCTGTATTCGAGTATACAGCTCAAACGGTTCAATGGATTGAATTAAATATTAGGAACCTAAATGTTATATGATCAAAACTAAAGGCGAAACTATTCTTTAAATTATCGATCTAAAATTAAGGTTATGTGACTTATAGTTAAATAAATTTTGAAAATTTGAAAAATTTCGAGAAATATCCAATCTTTTGGTTCAAAACAGATATATACCTTTGGAATGTATGATAAAGGTTTGGGATTGTATGTTAAATAACATAGTGTATTGGTTTTTAACGGAAAAATCGATTTAAGGTTAGTTTACTGATGATCGATTTTTGAAAATTTTAAATATTTTGAGAACGGCTTTCGAGATTTTTTTTCAAAATGGGTGCCTCATAAATTCTATTTAAGATAAATAGCTTTGTAGTCTATATTTATTTATTTATGTTTTAGAAAAAATAAACAAAAGGGTAGTTTATTGATGACTAATATTAGATTTTTTTTAAGGTATTCAAACAATTTTGTTCAAAATGGGGTTTTGGGGGTGTTTTACAAAATAAATAAGCTTACTTGATAGGTTTTATAAATTATATAATTATTTGGGAGTAGTTAACGAATTAAAGACTTTAGAAAATTATTTCACAATATATATATATATATATATTTGAAATTATGAACGCTTGTACCGTAGGCTACAATTTTATTTAATATGTTCATTCAAACAGTCATATTTTTTTATAATCACGTCTTTCTACCAGTTTGGGCTATACACCTATGTACTGATAACGCTAATTGTTTTTGGGATTAGGAAGTTTATATTAAGAGGAAGTGTACTCACATTTGCGTGGGGGGATAGTAGAAAACAATTATAGGAAAATCACCCTCAGTACAACCCATCGAGATTTGAACCTCGATATCTCCGTCATTGGCAGTCTAATCTACTCGGAGAGTAGCTCCTTAGACCAAGCGGCCACCAAGGTGGGTAACAGACACATTCCCTCAGTTATTAGCACTCGGGATGTCTTTATTACACTTATCAATGACTCACGTGTACTTTGTCTCGACATATGTATCTGGAACAAACCCCCTTCAGTGGCCGAATGATCTAAGGTATCATTCTTGTTTTAGAGTGGCCTGATGATAACAGCGTGATCAAAGTTTTAATCTCGCTTTGGGTCTACTGAGGCTGACTTTTACTAAATGGTTTCCCACTCTCTTTCCACACCAATTCGGGTATATTACCTCTAAAATGCTTCCTTCCTCATCCTTACCCCATTAGAGTAGGCCTAATTATCATAGATGCGTGTAAACTTAAAATGTAATACGGCAGCGTGGTGGCAAACAAAATCCTTAATTAGAACCGTTAAGACATAATAAATAAAGGAGCCACTAATCCTAGCCTAGCTCCTATAATCCTAATCTAAATACTCTACCAACATTATTATCCTGCGGAATAAGACCTTTATATCACCCAAACTAATATTTGGTGACGGCAATGTCAGAATCCTGTTCCCGACTGAGCGTATGGAGGAAGGTTAATCCTTAAATTATTTCTTCCTCTACTATACAATCCTCATTCTTATCCCGTTAGTATAGTCAGGATAGATAGAAAGAATCGTTTCACAAGAAATAGAACCAACTAACTCCGTATCGCTCTTGTCAATAGCATGATTCCTAATTTAAAAACAAGCAAAAAAAAAAGATATTCAAAATTTCCTTTCTTGTTTATTCCATCAGATTTTAATTAATTCATTTAACAGAAAGATGTACATACATTCTAAAAAAAACAGCATTATCAAAAATTGATGGAGACGTTCGTCATCTAAGTGTAATCGTCATGTCCGTTTCTTCGTGTTATCAGTTCGATATTACTTCTTCTCTTCGTTCTTAAATATTTAATCAGTGAATTGGGGGAGAAAGAAAAGAGGGAATATAACTTGATATTGGTTGGTCAGGGTTTGCATGTTACGTGTCTTCAAGACCCCAGAGAGATCGATGGACGGGAGGGGGTGAAGAGGAGGGTTGGGTGTCCAGCTAGGGATGGGCGGTGCTCACTGAACTTGTGTCTCTTTTCCCAGGAAGCCTTGCGGTTCAGACATTCAGGTGCCGTGGACGCTTTGTATAGCGTCACTGGACCTGTACGGGTGTGCGTGAGCAGAACACTTCCCTCCATGGAGCTGAATAGGTGTGTGTGAGCAGAACACGTTTATTCATGGATGTGAATAGATGTGTCGGGCCATAACACGTTTATTTTTGGACGTGATTGGATGTGTTGGACCATAACACGTTTATTCTTGGACGGGAATGGATGTGTGGGACCATATCACGTTTTTTTTCATGGACGGGGATGGGTGTGTCGGCCCATAACACGTTTATTTTTGGACGTGATTGGATGTGTTGGACCATAACACGTTTATTCTTTGACGGGAATGGATGTGTTGGGCCATAACACGTTTATTCTTGGACTGGAATGGATGTGTTGGGCCATAACACGTTTATTCTTGGACGGGAATGGATGTGTTGGGCCATAACACGTTTATTATTGGACGGGAATGGATGTGTTGGGCCATAACACGTTTATTCTTGGACGGGGAATGGATGTGTTGGGCCATAACACGTTTATTCTTGGACGGGAATGGATATGTGTGCCCACAACACTTCTCTATATGACCCTGAACTTATGTAGGGGTGGTCACAACAAACTCCCTAGACTCCAACCGTTAATTCATCGCCGTGAAAGGGAAAACGCACATTTAAACAACTATACAGTTTTTGGTAAGCTGGAAATGATGCCCGGACCCCTTAGGTCAATATGAAGAACCACTACCGACTGATCTAGGTTCTGAAACGGTAGGATTGTCGCCTTTCAGGCCAAACAGAATGTATTGTACATCGATGTTTTGTTGCCATGGTTGCAATCTATTATTCCAAGGGAACATGGGTGTATATATTATGTATTCTACCCTCCTCATCCTACCTGATTAGTATAAATATCTGGATAGCCCGGACGGGTAATAAGTTGCGACGCACACATAACACGTAGGCCTACTGTACAGAAATATCGCAGGTAGTCAATGGCATCACCACAACCGACTGGCTTAAGATCCCTATTTTCAGCCAGCTCCTATATCGTTCACAGTTCAAATAGATAGATGGCTAAGAAACACGCAAAGCGGGAACCTAGTTAATAGGCCTTGGTGAGAGAAGGGCCAATGTAATTTCGACCACCACAGATCAGCGCTATTTCTAAATAAAAGCATGAAAAAATTCTTTTTTTTGCGCGTTTTATTACTATCGCCCCCCCCCCCCTTTTTTTTTGCCTTTCTACCCACTACAAGGGCTGGTTTCATAGTCGGACTGAGTATGTCTCAAGTGCTATACTAAATACAGCACGACACCTACCTAGGCCAAAATGGAATGGGCCAGTTTACTCCATTCTAGCTTAGGTACTCTAGGCGTACTCAGTCTGACTATGAAACTGGGCCTGAGTGTTGGGAGCGACTTTCAAAGTGGCTAGGTGCGGCTAATTAATTCCTAAAGCCTCTTCTACAGACTCTGTATCCGTAGGTCCATAGTCCATGCTCCCTGGTAATCCTATTCGCATCCATACAATCCGTATCCTTAATCACGTGTCCGTTCCAATCAATGAGATAGTCAGACTTCGTCCAATAAAGCTGTTAAAAACTTATCTACAGCAATAAGTAGCCTCCAAGCAGTCAGCCGATGAATAAAAGAAATTAAAATATGTTTTTAAAGAAAATATTCAGAAAGAAAAAGAAAGAAGGAAATATTGCGTTTATAACTTTCTTTCTTTAAAAAAACCCAACTCCGTTGTATTATAAAATCAGGTAATATGCTGGCTCCCTTTACCCAATAGGAAGCCACAACATCGGGCTACCAGGAGTTCTCCTATTAGTTAGTTTTAACACTGGTGACAAGGGATCCAAGAAGTAAGGGGTAGGTCATATATAGGCAGCTTGTGCGTATAAATTGAAATAGAAAAACTATTGATATCACAGAAAACATAATTTTGAACTGCACTAGCTCAGGATTTCCGCGTCAGTTTGTAAATTAACAAAAAAACTGTCTCACTTTAATATCAAATCTACAGTACTGAAAGTGTAATCATTTAAATAAATCGTATGCAACAATACAAGATTTACTCATTTCATAAAAATAAGAATTACATATAATTAGATCACATAACCATGTACAAGTGCGCAGTAAGACATACATACATCATCATCATCATCTTCGTCATCATCATAAAACCAGGTATCGTTATAATTATTGCTCAACTGTAAAGCCTACACGGGTCCACATTATTACATCCGCATAGTCATTAGTATAAAATCCATTATAACTATAATAGGTGCCCAATCATGAGGCAAATATCACTAAAATTGGTGCCCAATCGCGTGACAGATAACAATATAATTGGTGTCAAACCGTGGGACAGATACCAATATAATTGTTGCCTAATCGTGGTGCAGATATCACTTTAATTTCTGCCCAAACGTAATTCATACTCACATTTGCATAATAATCAGCGTAAAATCCAGTATCAATATAATTGGCGCCAAACATGGGGTCAATATCACTATAATTGGTGCCCAATTGCGGGGCAAATATAAATATCACCATAATTGTTGCCCAATCGCAGGGAAAATATCACTATATTGGCGCCCAGCCTGTTACAGATGTTACTATATTTGGTGTACAATCGCGGGGCCAACATAAATATCACTATAATTGATGCCCCATCGCAGGGCAAATATAACTATAGGTTCCTTGAAACACGTATATTGATAATATTGTATCAACATAATGCCAACAATGCAGTCTTCTTACTAAGACAAAATTTTAAGAATTTTTTACTAACCCCTAAAGTATATTTTTAAGGTAATGATTGCTATTTGAAGCATATATTTTTGAAGAACTACTTTTTTTTTTAATTACCTAAATCCTTACGGGTAATAAATAAATTTGAAAAATAAAAATAAAATTACTATAGCTTATTGTTTCCGCTATTCCGCCCTGTTTAGTTAGAGTATCATTCTGGAGGTAAGAAACCTTCCTAAAGCTCAAACATGCATTTTTTTTGCAGTCATTAATATTATTTAAATATTTTATTAATACTATTTTATAGATTTTGATATACATCAAAAAGTGACAACTTCAGATATCATGACGTGAAGTATGAATCTAATAAAATTATTTTAGTGACAATTTTTCGTAAAAGTTTCTCCCTATTAAAATCAGACTATACACTTATTGAGTAAGATTTTTTAAAATATGTAATTTTGAAGAAGTATACCCACATTTCTTTGGATGGAGTGTGTTAACCCACGAAGGAAAACAGCCCTCATTACATCTGACTGGAATTCAATCCCCACATCCACTTATCACCGACATATCGGAATAGACGAGCATGTATCCACCGATGCGGGTGGTAGATAAATAAATATGTTTAATGTTAGCAGTTTGACCTGTTCTTCACATGGGTAAGTAAGCCACAACTAAATTGTTTCACATTACTTTGCTTCCAACCCGGTTTTTAATAAATTCAAAATTTTAAAATTCCTACTTCTTGGCGGACGCGCTCGTACACACGTGCTACTAATTTTTAAATTTCATACCACTGAATGTGGTAGATATCACTCAATGCTCATGACAGAAAAAAAACCACTTCATTTTGTTCATATAGAGTCTGATGCCTAGCCGAATATATTGCTTTCATGAATACTCAACTTCTTGGGGTATACTGACCAAGGTGTCTGTTTCGTCTGGTTTTGTGTTCAGGTAGTGGATAGTTTTGAGGTTTGAATCCTGGTTGGGTGTATTTTTCTAAATGATTTTCAACTTTATTCCTAAGAAAATGAAAAATGAGAGTACATTCTATCTAAATCACACCTTAATAATTATCCTTATCATTTAAGTGTAAATAGGCGAATAGTCCAAATGGATGGTGTGGCGTTCACACGATGTAACAAAAAAAAAAAAAGTGACTACGGCAATTCTTGCACCAAGACATGCATATGAATATGGAAGGCAACCTCACGAGACAATAGATATCACACACGAGCACCCAACCCTGATAAACAGACCCCTCTATAATTATTTTAAGATCCATTTTTCAAACGTTGGCTATCAGTAACTACCCTACTTTTATGCTTAACTATGAGTATATATTAAAGAGTACGATGAAAATAAAATATGTACTTCTTACCACCCCCCACCCCCCTCCATATTTTTTTTTCATACGCAAATTTTAAATGGGTCACGAACATGAATATCCCACTTGTTTTAATTTTCATGCTCGCTCCCCATTGGCCGAGCTTCACGAGTAAAGGGTGGGGGGAGAATTAGTATTTCAGATAGATGTGTCCATGTAATAATGGCACAAACCACATTGGTGTCCACGTGGGCTAAATGGCAAGATAATTTAGTCTAGTTGACCGGTGACCGGGAGGTCGGGGTTTGGTTCATGGGTGCGCATACTGAGATTCTCTTTTTTTCCCGAAGAGTTGTCGCATTTTTCAGTCGAGAAAATGTGGATATATTTTCTCTAAATTCTGTCTTGATACCGATTTACACAATTAGCCTAAAAGTTGGGAGTGTAGTGGACGCGAGAAAAGGTAGGTAGGAGATTTAGAAGGTTGAAGTGATTCCTCCTATTACTAAACAAATTAAAATTGCTTGGAAGATAATTATTAATCCAATTGCTAAGGGGGGAGGGGGCTTATATATTTTAGAAATGTTCTTATCATTACAGTTAATATGATGATAGTTTAATTGATTAAGATAATAGTTTAGTGAAAATATTAATTTTGGGAATGAACGATAAGGTTTAGTATTAATCCTTTTATCTGAGTTTTAAAGGTTTAATCTTATAATTTACAATACCGGTATTTTTTCTTGCCGTTTTATAGCAAAATACTTTTTTTTTTTCTCAAAATAAATCAACACAAGGTTCTAATTTTCTTCACCTGTTGATATCAACAGTTGTTGAATATCTGTCATGAGCATAGCGTCATTAGATGAGAAACTATTTAAATGAAGGGAAAAAGTTATCATTAAATTCAAGTACACCTTTGACAGATATTCAAGGACCGTTGATATCACCATGTGGAAAAAATTAAACTCTACGTTTGTATAGAAGCAGTAATTGAATTATTCTGATCACACAAATGTTTGAATATAAAAACTGCAAACAAACACTCTTTTTTTTGCCTTCCCTACATCCCCACCTTAATTAAAGTGCGTTTAGCCTGGATGAATAATAAGATTTCAAGCTAAAATCTAAATATGTCTATATATATTTTCAAACCTGGTGTATATAGATAATATATCTACAAAAAAATATGTTCGTACATAAATATGTACACTCTGTTTAATCTGAAAGGTAGCAAACTTACCTTGATGGATGGTACAATGTCCTTGTAATATAAGCTACTGATTAGTGAAAAGGGCGAGGTAAGATTGCTACTTTACTGATTATGTTAAGGGTACATATAAGTTACATAAAAATATATATAGGCCACGGGTTGCTAAATGAAAGGGTTCATAACTTATGAGTATATATTACTCTTAAAAATGAGTAAAAAAAAGCCTTTGTAAACATATATCCGCAAACAAACTAACACGGAGACAATGGTCAATAGTGTTTTTTTGGTGATAAAAACAATAAGATAAAAATATAATGAAATGTTATTAAGTTATTACAACAAAAGGTGTATTCCATATTGTTCTTCCATTTCCATAAAATTTCACGTCATCAAATCAGACTTTTGCGTGATATTTGAAAAATCCCTGGCTTCATTCAAATCATCAGACTGGCTGTTTTAAATCTGTTAAATTACCTTTTGGAGATGATTACTTTAAAAAAATATGAGGTATTTACGTGCACTTTCTAAACCGACTGATTAAATCAGTACTTATAGTACTAATTTAAATCTAGAACAAACACAACATCCAGTCCCCGGCCTTTAATTCATTACTTTGAAAAGGTATAACCAGATTTCACCAACGATAAATTTTTCGATCATGCAGGAAATTGAACCTAGGACCAATAGCTCTGCTGACAGACACGCAACTGACTGAACCTAGGTGTTTGACATGGCTACACTAAATTATCTTAAGTATCCCCAAACAAAAAAGACCAGAGGATGATGATCAGAGGATCAGGGTTGGTGTTGGAGGGGCAAAGGGCGGCGCACAAAGCGACTGGATGTGATAGATAGGTCAAGAAGGTCCAATTGCATTGCCACCCCTCCCTCCTTCTCCCCGCTCCCCTGATCTTACTATTTTGGATCGTCTTTAAATAGGGATACTTAGTAACGGTCTAGGGTTGGTTTTCGGGCTTGTGTCGAATCATGGAGGGTTTATCACTTTGTAAATTAGGCGTTTATTTTACAAAGCTACATATGATGTTTGAAGTACAGAGTTATATCAACAGAGATGCAGGGTTCGCGTCGTCGAGTTGGATTTCAACTCCGTTCGGCTGCCATAACTAGATACTGCACTAATCTCGTAACCGATCAACTATTAGTCATTCCTCAACTGCTGTACACACACGTTCATGTTGTTTTCTTATAAGGGAACTTGGCTTTGCTCGTTGTGGGCTCCGTACCAAACCACCCAGTGAGTGTATTCCAGCGTTGTTTTGAAAGTTGATTTATCTCTACAATTTTATGATTCTAGCTGTCCCATAAGTGTGTCAGAAAATAATAATAATGTTTAGCACCGCGTCTTACTACCCGTTCGGGTTATACGCCTGTGTCAGAAAAATAATAAAATTATAGAAAATGTGAAATTTGCCTAAAATAAAAAATATCGCTCTTTTGCAAACCGTTTTTGATAGGTCTTACCGTTTAGCCACAAGAGTTCTCCAAAGAAAGGTCCGCACTGACTTTCAATTTGCTTCGCCATTTTGAATTTTCTTTTCGGTGGTTAAATTTTTTTCCATCGGTTACAAGCTAGAGGGTATAAGTTTGCCAATTTTAAAGTTGGTAGCTCATCTGAAAGTGGGTAAACATTAATGTCAGTGAGTGAATCAGCCTTGTGGCTTCATATTATAGTGATGATGATGCAAGACAACTGGTATCAACGAGGCTAGAACCCACGAGTCAATACCTCTAACATAAAGTAAATGCCAGCCCGACGTCCTATACGTCATGGACACATGTCACCAACGACACAAACGTCCATAGACAAGAGTGCCACACGACCGACCAGAAAGAGAGAGCGCCCCTTTCCTCCTCGACCTGTATTTAATAATCCTTTTTACCCTGTGCCATGTGCCATGTGTCGACTAAATGTAAGGCTACACGAAGCCGACCCGCACCACATCGCATTTTTTAATCATTTTTATATTTTTTATAGACTTAGTTCTATTACAAAATAAGTTTGTATTTTTATTTTTACTTGCATAGGTTTTTATCTATTTTCATAAAATTAAGTTAACTATTAATTACGAAGAATAAAGTTTTTAAACTAGCTAATAATTATGTTGAAGAATGTTTGTTGTTCAATAAGTTGTTGTATATAATATTGTTTATCTTGTAAGTAATGTTGGAAACAATGAATACAGGGTCACACGTGACACGGCTGTGAAAAAAATACCTAATTTACTATGAAAACAAAGTTCGGAAGCTTCCGAACATTTACTTCCGGTGGTAGGTGGCTCCGTGTAGCCGGTCCTAAGGGTTTTGCAATGTAAAATATTGAACCACGCGACTATGACACACTCATGTTCATAAATCCTTTCGCCAGATACAATTTGAGACGGCGAATTCTTTCATACATAATTTATTATTATTATTATTATTATTATTATTATTATTATTATTATTAGCACCGCGTCTTACTACCCGTTCGGATTATACGCACTTACGCTAATGTGTAATGGTAGGGTGATTGTGAGATGAAATGGAGGACCTACAGTTTAACGTGGAATACGAACCACGGTGGAGGCCTGGCATTCCCCACATTCACAGGATGTCTTGTCAGAGGTGAAGGAAGGGTTTGGTAATCAGATAAATCTGTGCCGGGACCGAGGATTGAACCC
>CABEEJ010007057.1:0-17903 GCA_901482245.1 Timema douglasi | reverse complement strand
GCGCGCGCGCTCGACCCGGTACAGTCTAGTTTACAGGCGCTAGGCAATATTATTGTATGCTGGTTCATTGAGTGCTGGGAAACTTCTCATTTTGACATGATATTTGACTTTTTTCTATCAGTGATAGATTTAACACACTTGCTATTAATGGCCTAATTTAATTGGTAAGACCATAAATATATGTAAGCCCGATATGTTACAATACTTCAATATTATAATCAAAGTAGGCCTTTACAAATAATAATCACCATTAGTTTGGAGAGTATGAAAAAACCACAACAATAAATAAGTTTTAAGAATCACCTTCAGTTCACTGAGCCTTCGAACCTTTATCTCCCAGTCAAAAGCTATGGAGTGCAACGTACCATTCCGCCACTGGTGCGGCTAATCTGATTTTAAAACACTTCAGTACATTAAAAAAAATTGTTGTAAGAATTTTCGAGGAGCAGAGATGTACCAAGTGTCTTTGACAGATACATCTTCTCTAATGAACCAGGGTCTGCTAATTACGCGCTCGCTCGCTCACTCGCCAGTGTGGCCACCCAGTCGCTTGCGCGCTCGCTCGCACGCTTGTCAGTCTGGCCGAACCCTACCCCTAGACCACCAGGTCCCCGACTCCTAACCCTATCGATTTATCTTACCATCTAATGTGTGACTTAGTTGGCTTTCGCCCGGAACGTGGTCTCTGCACTAGCGTGAATGGGAGGGAAAGCAAGTAGGCTTCAGTAGCTAATATGGGTGACTGCTCATGTGCAACGAAGCGCAAGTCTCTCTAACCAATCCTAGACTTTCATTGGCCACCTCTTCTCGCCCTCAAAGTGGCCATTTTTTGTGTATGTGCATCTAACTCTCCTCCATAAATAATAATATTAATAATAATAATAATAATAGGAATTGTGGCAAGAGTTAAAGAACTCTTGAGGAAGAGAGGGAAGTGGGTGGGAGTTTAATAATTACTATCTTGATTTGCTTCCATTTCCTTTATAATTCAAAGAGGGATTTCTTTACCTTGGGAGGTAGATGAAATTTAAGTTCTCATGCTACGTTATACTGTCATTAATACCACACTATTCAGAATAATTTTAAAACAGGCGTAGTTTCGTTTAAGGTCTGTCACCTCTAAACTAAGTAGGGGTATTAAACTGTCAATGAAAAGTTCTTCAAACGAGTTTACATAATTGAAGAGGATTTTGTTGAGCTATTATTTCTTTGTTTTAAAGAATGTCCAGGATACATTATGACGAATTTTCACAGTTACTAATCTCCTATTTGATGGAAAGGGAGTATAGCCCTCCCAATCTCATTTTTACTTTATCTTGACACCTCGGAGAGAGAAGTATTGTGCTCATAAAAAAAATCTAACTCAAAATTTTGATAGTGTCTACGTTTCATGACCCCCTGAAACCAAAAAGTGGTTTTCACAATAACCGTGGGCTAGAGCCGAAATTACTTTACTGATTTGGCCAAAAATTGGTATCGGGGGTTTTCATAAGGTCCACCTGAGGTGTTTTTTTTAAATTAGATATAAAAAAACTAATTATTAGTGTAGTTGACTAAAGGGCCAAAAGAATTTTTTATTTTTTTATTGAAATTCACTCTAACTATTTTGATTAAATTATATACCTAGATACTGTTTATCATTATAAATAAGATTGCTATTCTCAATGTCTCATGAAAATGACATCGAGGGTACTTTACAGGGTAAAAATTTCCAATTTTGATAATTTCTCTGCAACTCTTTGAGGCACAAAATAACTTATAATTGTAATGTTGTAGTACTATTTATGAAAAAAATATTTTATTTGACACATATTTTTATAAAACCAATAGTTACTGAGCTATAAAAAAGACATATACTTTTTAATTCATGTCTGTGAAAATAAATCTTATGCTTACGTTCTTTGATGGACAAAGTTGTTTCTCTTTTATGAATTTTACTGTAACAGTGTTTCTAGTTCCTAATGCCAGAGAGTAAGTAACGCTGTATATTATTTCATTTATGATTTTTGGTGTAGTGTTTCAATAACAATTTTATTACCCAATTATTTAGTTTCACAAATATTATGAGTTTTTAGTAAATTTTAATATAAAAGCGGGAGAAAGTCTGTGTGGGGGACCTTAACATTTATTTATTTATTTTTATAATTGAATTGTCATTTCAGTGATTCGTGCCATTTAAAAAAAACAATTGTTAGTTAAATGATCTTTTAGTGCCACCGTGCAGTTTTCAACTTGGTTGGCATAATTAATTGGTCATTTCAGTTACACATTGCCCTTTTAATTATGTCTCAAACAATTTGTAAATTTAATAAACCTAGGGGAATTTAATTACTTAGAAGTATTTAGATTTATCTTACCTACAAACCAATCACTATAAAATGTAAACAAGATGTTTAAACTGAAACAGAACACAGGTGATAAAGTTTTCGGAGGATTAATAAAAATATTATTTACTTTATTTAATTTTCTGTCTGACTATACTCATATATAAAGGGTGGCGTGTGGGAATGGGCGATTTGGAATAAAGCATTTCAAGGCCATAGTTTAAGTTTGCAGGACTGTGATGACATCATTATTTTCCCCAGTCAATGACATTTAGTTACCATGGAGCAGTGGTCGGGTTTGCATCGATCGTTTGCAGTAAAAGCATTTTATAAAAACAATGATTGTTATGAAGGTGCGCCAGGAGAATTTTGGCGTCACTTTTAAGTTCGGTTTCATGATCCGGTTTCGTCATCTCACTCTGTAAATACATGGGTTTCAGACTTTGAAACAATAGGTTCAGTATTGATAAAAAAGTATCTTGGGCCAAGAAGTAATATTCGAACGACAGAAACTGTCGAAGCAGTCAGATCTTCGTTCCTGCAGAGTCCACAGCATTCTGCATGGTGACATGAAGTGTCATTAGGTTTGTCTCACCACAGTTTGGCTAGAATATTGTTCTCAGATTTCAAATTACATCCGCTCAAGTTTCAGTTAGTTCAGGAATTAAAATCCTATGATCTCAATAGGAGATTTGTTTTTGCAGAACAATTTTTAGCAAAATGTAAGGAAAACTATAATCTCCTGAAAAATCTTTGAATGTCAGATGAAGCCCCATTTTATCTAAATGGTTTTG
Organism: Timema douglasi; assembly: GCA_901482245.1. NCBI lineage: Eukaryota > Metazoa > Arthropoda > Insecta > Phasmatodea > Timematidae > Timema > Timema douglasi. The sequence continues at coordinate 14,785 of CABEEJ010007057.1, read as the reverse complement.
TTAATAAACAGAAATATCGGTACTGGGCTGCGGAAAATCCTTGCCTTTTACATCAGTGACCTTTACACAGTGAAAAAGTGTCAATGTGGGGTACGGTGTCATCGAAAGAGATAATTGGGTCGTATTTTTTTGAGGATGACAATGACCACGCGGTGATTGTAACCTAAGAATGGTACGTCAACATGGTTTAAACAGTTCTTAGCAATGAACTAGAGAACTGGCCAGTGATTTGAGTCCACATGGTTTCAGCGGGAAGGAGCTACAGCTCATACTGAAATAATCTCAATCGTCGCTTTACGAGAGCTTTTTGGAAACGAGCCCATGACCAGAAATGGTGATATAATTTGGCTTGCGAGATCACCATATCTTTCTTGTGTGATTTATTTTCATGGGAACTTTTAAAATTCGAGTAGTTGCTCATCGTGCTCAAAGTATGAATGAACTGAAGACTAGGATTCATTAAAAGATTGAAGAGATCTCCATTGAAACGTTGCTGCGAGTTTAGACGAACTTGCTATCACGAATGCAGGAATGCATGAGAAGGGAAAGTTGCCATCTCAAGGATGTTATCTTTAAGAAATGACTTTTATGTAAAGTAAGTGATAAATGACATAAATTTGGCATTTAGATAGCCATGTTTGTAGGGAAATTAAAATGGTTTAAAGTTGTATTACACAATTATCAAAATTGCCCATTCCCACGTGCCACTATGTACCATAGTATGGCTACTATAGCAATATAAACGGGTTTTTTTCAAAAGTTATTCCATAAACAGCGAATAGTAACCAAACAAAAAAAAAACACATAAATGTACTTTCCTGCTTGTTCAAGTGGGAGTTTTATCAAATAATAAAACTCTTTATTGTAATCAACAACACAAGACCTTATATGAGAGACCGCAAGAAATATGTTTTATGATATATATATATATAAACCAGTCTAAGGATTGTTTATACATTCACCGAGTTACATACTTGATTGGATAAGAGATAGAAAATGCACCGCAACACATCAAAAAGAACGTCACCAATCCCTATCTTGAGCTAATTATAGCCAGTTCATTTAGTTAGTCCCTTACTTTATATTGAACTAGTTCTATCTAGTAAACCTCATCACACCCTACCCATATATTGAACTAGTCCTACCGAGTCCACCTCATTACACCCTATCTCTATCTTGAGCTAATTCTATCCAGTCCACCTCATTACACCCTATCAATATCTTGAACCTATCTCTTGCAGGTGAGTTCTAATGTACTCCCGTCTGAGTCTAGATCTTTCCAATGGTCTCTTCCCATTGTTCTTCCAGTCAATACCTTGGACAAGGTTCTAGAATCTTTCATTCGCGCTGCATGTCCTGACCACTGTAGGCTGCAAGATTGTATTACCCTGACAGTATCTGGAGATTAGTACAGAAATTACATTTTAAATTTTATAGACAATCCAAAATAATCTCTAAGTCAAGAAAAAATATTTGCACTTACCTGTGAACACTTTGTATATATTCAACACTCCACATTTTATTAAATAAATAATAAGATCTTAAATTAATTTAATCTCGGCACTGAATTCAATTGAAACTAAATTGTGTAGATTAATATCTAGTATATTTGTTACATTTCACACGTGAAACATTTCGTGAGTTTCTTTAAATTTGGCTAGTCTTATTCACTACGGAGTTTTTAACTTAGGTATAAACGATCACCCACTATTTTCACGCTTTCAAATCCATTCAGTATTTTGTCCAGCACTATTGTTTTAAATATTTAACTTTAATAATAAACATTTGTTTTTCAACTTTCAGTTCGTTGGCTATAGCCATACAGTTTCTTCAGCTACCACCAGTTAAATATAATATTACAACACGGAAATAGATGCTTCAAAACTAGGATAGGTAGCTATCGTAAAACACCACATACCTAGAAACAAACAAAAATATTTGAATGTGGTTTTCCTTATTTTTCTTAAAGTCCTCCAAAGATAAAGAAAGGTAACCGCTACTCGTACAAAGCTTTCACAACCACTGAAATACGTGTTGATAAGCATACTAACACACTGACGAGGTACTAAGCAGACCTATAAGCGATTTACAATACCAAAATGACTACGCCTCTTTCTTATATTTTTTTTTATTTTTTCTGGATGTTGTGTAATTTGTATATTTAATTACGGAAAGTATGTCTCCTCCCCCTTTATTAAAATGGTCCGCATTCCCCCGCCCCCCACTGTACCCTCTGTCCACTGGCATACCCCTATTAACGTCTGTGACAGTTCCGTTTGAAGGACGCATAAAAGTGTTTTCCTTTGTAAATTGTCGAGCTGCATATCGTAGGTGGTCAATGGAAAAACCAAACAAGTCCAAGATTGGAAAAATTAACGTGCCAGTTGATATGCTTGAATAAAAAACAACATTATTTGAACATAGAGATAAATTCCGGATCACTGGTTTTGTTTCAGTTTAAGATAAAAGGGAAGTGAAATTATGTTTGGATTTTTTTGTATCGAAATGTGTTCAACCAAAATAAATAAAATAATGCCTCATGGGCTATATTTAGCTTAAATTTCTATGCATAGGAATCTCAGCAGTTTTTAAATATTCGTCATGTGCATAGTGTCATTTTAAGAGAAACTTTATAAATGAAGAGGAAAAGCTATCATCAAATTCTAGAATGTTCATTAAAACTTATTGAAGAGCTGTTAAAATAATTATATTATACTATTAGCACCGCACCGCGTCTTTCTACCCGTTCGGTTTATATGCACTTACGCTAATGTGTAAGGGTAGGGTGATTGCGAGATGAAATGGAGGACCTAGAGTTTAACGTGGAATCCGAACTATGGTGGAGGCCTGGCATTCTCCACATTCACAATATGTCTTTGTCAGAGGTGAAGGAAGGGTTTGGTAATCAGATAAATCTGTGCCGGGACCGAGGATTGAACCCCGGACCTCCATCACAGAAGTCCAACACCTTAGCCCTAGACCACCAGGTATTATAGAAAATCAACTCAATTTCTCTACTGAATCGCTACGTTTCAAGTTTTATAATTTAAAAAAACCCCTAATGGGGAAAATAGTTCGTTTTCAATGATGTTTTGAGTGAAATGTCGCATTTTATAGTTCAAAGTAAATGGCCAGTAACGTAACTCTTGGGAGAGCTCTAAATTTGTAAACAAGATCTTATTGAGGTTTCGTGTTGGATTGGTTTTATAAACACTTTTGATTTGGCTTAGTTTAAATAAGAAAAAAAGGCTAACAATTTATAATACTGGAGAGGTTTGTCACGTAGAATACTTGGCAGAACAGGGTTCAATTCTCTACAAAGTTCTGATCACAATAAACTCGCTGGAGAGAGTATTTTAAATCATCTTGTGTTCAACACCAAATGCCAGTTTTCTAGGCTTTAATCATTACCTTTTAAGACCCATCTTTATACTTCTTATCTGCAAGGTGCGTAGTATTCCGTAAGAGATCAACTCCACATTGACAAATTGCACTGTCTACAGAGAGAGTCCTTACCCTTAATTACTTAGTTCTTATCACTTCGTAGAAGTTGACTCAACTTTAACTTTCTAAGGACTAGTAAATACTGATTGCTAATGACTACAAATCACATCAAAGTAAGCGTACGTCCACACCGACATCAAGGCATCAGTGGCACTATCATAGTAATTACACTAACTAGTTCATGTTTTAAAATATATTATTTGTGACTTAACTTAACCTACCTTTCAAATGTGGCCTATTCTGGACGTTTTATCGAAATATGTTGCATAGTTACTTTTATCCTCGGTCCCGGCACAGATGTATCTGATTACCAAACGCTTCCTTCACTTCTGACAAGACTTTTATTAATCCCAACTTGTGAATGTGGGGAATGCCAGGCATCTACCGTGGTTCGGATTCCACGTTAAACTGCAGGTCCTTCATTTCATCTCACAATCACCCTACCATTACACATTAGCGTAAGTGCGTATAACCCGACCTGGTAGTAAGCGGTGCTAATAATAATAATAATAATAATAATAATTTTACTTTTGTTAATTTTTCAGCTGCGATATCGTCTGCTCTCACTTATCTCTAGAAAATGTCCTTTTTTAGTGTTTAATTGGACGTTGTATCCAAATTTATCATTGGTTGGCATGGTCACGTGATTACGGATACGGACTGTGTGGACGTGATTACCATTTCTACGAACTTATGGACTATAATGATGTGGAGGCTATGGACTATTTAGACGGGGCTATATCCTACCAATATTTTATTTGGTTGGCTAGGAAGAGCGGATAAGTAGTTATTCCCTTGTTGCACTAATATCATTAGTGACCTCCTCCGTTTCACTATTTCTACCACTATAGGTTCACTACCGTGACCAATGATGCCATAGTATGGTCGCTCAAGAAAAGGACTTCCTCAAAGAGACTGCTGTGACGTAAACGTCAAAGTAATAAGGCTGACATAATCTCCAAAACCCACGTATGTGAATAATTAGTCTTGAACTAATTATATTAACAAATCTTCTCAACACTAACAAGTTTCTTTTTTTCAAAATTACTTGACATACATTTGTATTTATAATAAATTGCAAAAAAACAAAAAAAACACGTGCCTAATTATTTTAAATAATTTTAACTAAAAGTAAAAAAGGATATAAAATTAAAAAAATGGTTCAGTTTAAAGAAAATATCAAACAAGCCAAGAAGGCCAAGAAAGAGACGAGGATGGTTGTAGAACAAAAAGTACACCAGTGATAGTAGAGAAATGGAAGCAATCAAAGGAAGAAGAATGGTGGAGGGATATAGATAAATTATTATTATTATTATTATCATTATTATTATTACTATCACCACGTCTTACTACCCGCTCGGCTTATACAAACTTACGCTAATGTGTAATGGTAGTGTGATTGTGAGATGAAATGGAGGACCTACAGTTTAACGTGGAATCCGAACCACGGTGGAGGACTGGCGTTCCACACATTCACAAGTTGTGATTAATACACGACTTCTCAGAGATGTAGATAAATATTGAGGTATTTTACTAAACTGACCCGGGTACGTGCTGGAAACAGTTGATGATAAGATGAACACCAAACTTCAAATTTTCTAGCTAGGTATTTAATTATGTGTTTTTATTTTAAATATCTAAAATGAATAAAAGTAATAATTGAGAGTGCGAGAAATTACATAATAATGAGTTTAACGCCCTGTACCCATCAGCAGACCTTGTTGGGGTAGTTAAATCTCGCAGGTTACGATGGGGAGAGCATGCAGTGCGAATATAAGACACTAGAACCACGTTCAAAGTCTTTACTGACAAACCCAATGGGAAGAGACCATTGATAAGACTTAGACGCCGATGGGACTATAGGATTAGAACGAATCATATTTCTTCACTATTTCAATATTTTTTAATATCTCAATTTTTAATAATTTTCTTTAGATATCTTTTATTAACTCACTAAAAATCATCAGGCAACACAAAAATTTGGAACCACTAATCTAAGAAACTTTAGGAAGCTTCTGGATAAGTCCATAGGTTGGTAGAACAATGGGACGTTAAGTCAAAGGTCAGGGATTTTTATCCCTTTTTTGTGAATATTTTTTTAACGATATCATTTAAGTTTATCAAAATTTGTTTCGAATTAGATGTGAGGTTATATCAATATAGTTGTTTAGGATTGTAGTATATAGATAACAAAAATATGTATTCATATTCGTCTTTATAAAAGGGCTTGAAATGCACACAAACCTTAAAATATTATATGTATTTCTTAGTACTGTATTTTACCACCCATTTGATTTATAAGCGTGTGCATCATTTAGACTAATGCGTTAGGGATTAGGAAGGTTGAATCTACAGGAGGTACACCCGTATTAGCTAAGAGGTAGAGTTAAAAACTACTAATTAAAAAGCTCTCATTATACCCAACTAGGATTTGAACCCCAATATCTCCACCATAAGGAGTATATTCTATTGCGAGAGCAATGTCTTCAAGGTGGCAAATTAAAGTTTCTCATAGTAAAGTAACCCAGTTCCTGACGGCATGTGCTTGATATTTCCTACATATCATTGCAAGAATACCGCTTTTAAAAATGAGTAACCGTCGCAATACTTCCATCAAATACTCCCCTTCAATACCTTTTCCAACACTTCATTTCATCTCTGTATTCAGACTAAATTTAGCATTAAATATTCTTATATTTTCAATCTGAACAATTTTCATAATTATCGTCTGAAGCAGTTCCAATCGAGTTGTCAAGGTTCATGTATTGAATAAACTTGTTCAAACAGTGTGTGTTGCTTAAACATTTGATTTATAAACCAAATATCTCAACTTTGACAAGTTGTGGCGAATCTCACTTCTCATTCGCTACAACTGTGAATGCATTGAAAAAATATTTTTTCAACATCTGCCTTAGACCATAGAGCCTCTGAGACGGGTAATGTAATTAAATCTCCTTAAAATATATCATTTTAGAGTATGTTATCTAAATAAAAACAATGAGCAGACATAATATTACAATCTACCGTTAATTTAGTTTATATCCGTTAAAATTAACATTTACGATTAATATTGACAAATGCAAAAATCATGGCCTAGCTTATGGATACATGCAAAAATCATGGCCTAGCTTATGGATACATGCAAAAATCATGACTTAGCTTATGGATACATGAAATAAATTGAGTAACTTTTTAAATCACTATCTTTATTTCTTTTTGCAAATATTACCATAAATTTGGATAGTTCTATGTTTAAAATATACTAACAAATAAAGAGTCAATGCTATTTAGAATATTATACAAACAACATATCATTTGGCTGAGTTAATGAGTTTATATATTTTGGAACAATTATTTTAACAAACAACAACGATATTAAATTGTAAGCCAGGAAATTAATACAGTCTGGAACTACTTGATATGATTTGGTCAGTGAGTTGTTGACAGCTCGCCTGCTATCAAGGACTGTACAACTCAGAATATACCAAACAATTTTATTACCGGTTGATATATATGGGTGTGAAACATGATCTCTTATCTCACACATGAATTTTTTTATGATTTTCAAAAACAAGGTCCTTAGGCAGATATTTTGTACAAAAAGAAATGAGGCTACTTGGAAGTGGAGGATGTTATATAATTATTGATTACATACTCTGTACCCAGACAAAAATCAACCCTTGTTATGCTAGTCAAATCTAGTAGATTATGGCGTGCAGGACATGCAGTGCGAGTGGAAGATGCTAGAACCTTGGTAAGAGTATTGACTGGCGAACCCAATGGGATGAGACCACTTGGAAATCCCAGACACAGATGGAATGATAACATTAGAATGGACCTGAAAAAAAAAGTGTAATGAGAAGGACTGGATATAACTGGCTCGAGATAGGGATATGGTGTACTGAGGTGGACTGGATAATGACAAGCTCAAGATAGGGATATGGTGTAATGAGGTGGACTGGATAATGACAAGCTCAAGATAGGGATATGGTGTAATGAGGTGGACTGGATAGAACTGGCTCAAGATAGGGATAGGGTGTAATGAGGTAGGGTGGATATAACTATCTTAAGATAGGGATAGCGTGTAATGAGGTGGACTGGATGGAACTATCTCAAGATAGGGATATGCTGTAATGAGACAGACTGGATAGAATTAGCTCAAGATAGGAATAGGCGGCGTATTTCGCAAGTGCGGCGTTGAACTCCTGAGTTCCTAATTCCATTAAGTGAGTAGCGAGTGATGATATTTTAAAACTTTATTTATACAAGGAATTTATTTCCACTATTTGATGGAAATTAGTTTATCAGCGTTTTATAAGCAGTCGTAGCTTAAATATGACTTAAAAACACAATTAATGTCTTCCAACTGTCACTCCGTATGTATTTGTATAGTTGTTTGAGACTACATGTAGTGTATAATTTAACGCTAAAACACCTTGTCTTAGAATGTTCCTCATTTGTTATATTACACTAGAGATGCTTATCCAAACCTTTAATTGTTTCTTATAATTGCCGGTGTTATCTTCTTTCAAATATCCAAATAAAAAAAACCTATATGACAACCAGACTCTAATAATACCATTTACACATGAACCAATTTAGAACAGTCTACTTAAAAAGGCTGTTCACACTGTGTTTCACTACTGCATAGATTATTTTAATTCAAATTATAGTGAATATAAAATGCAGATATGTTAATTTGTAGAGCCGCATCTTTCCACATGTCTCTATATGCATATTTAAACTCGCCTCTTTTCCCTACATAGTTTTATTTTCTTGACATAGTAATATCATTAAAAGTAAAATGTTTCAAGAGAAACCACTTATTTAGTAACTATTTATAATGTTTTGTTGAAGTACTGAATATTTTGTTTGTTTTTTCAAAATTAATAAGTAACGAAGTGATTCCTAATATATGAGTTAGGATTAAAAGGTACACTCTATAATATATTTATTAATCATGTTTAGAGACGGTATTTTTTCTTTAAAGTCACAAATGTATCCGTATTTAAATTTTTAAGTGTTTCCGTAAAGTTTAATTACACAGAGTAAAATTACTAACATGTGGGTGACCTGGTGGTCTAGGAGTAAGGTGTCAGACTTCTATGCTGGCGGCCGGGGTTCAATCCTCGGTTCCGGCAAAGATTTATCTGATTACCAAACCCTTCCTTCACCTCTGACAAGACATCTTGTGAATGTGGGGAATGCCAGGTCTCCACCGTGGTTCGGATTCCACGTTAAACTGTAGGTCCTCCATTTCATCTCACAATCACCCTACCATTACACATTAGCGTAAGTGCGTATAACCCGAACGGGTAGTAAGACGCGGTGCTAATAATAATAATAATAATAATAATAATTACTTTGGAGGGGAAGTAAAGTCGTCGGTCCAATGTCGATTGTGGGATGAAAAGTAAACCTGGAAGGGATGCGAAAATACTTTTTTAGAAAAAAATTAGGCCCTTTCACTCTTGCTCGTTTGCTGGTATAATCAATAGGTTAAAAGAGTGCACATTATATACCTGAAATAAAAAATATATAGTCCTTATAGTGGAATAAGATTCAGTTTATTGAAAATAAAGATGGTATGGTGCATCGTAAATACTTTCTCCCACGTTTACCTTAAAATAGAAATTTTCTAAAAACTCGTAAGATTTGTGAAACAAAATGATAGGTCTAGGCCTATACATTATTGTAGAAAAACTACACCAAATATCATTAATGAAATAATATACAGTGTAACCTACTCTCTCTGGCATTAGGAACTAGGGACACCGTTGACAGGAAAATTAAGAAAAGAGAAACAGCTTTGTCTACCAAAGATCATAAGAATCAAATTCATTTTCAAAGCCCTGAATAAAAAAGTATTTATATTTTCTAACAGATCAAAATTAAATTACTTTATAAAAATGTATTTAAAATAAAAGATTCTTATCTTTAAAAGTAAAACTTTAACGTGATAAGTTAGTTCGTATCTCAAATAGTTGTGGAGAAATGAGGAAATTGAGGATAACTTCCGTCATGTAAGGTATCCTCATAGTCATTTTCGTGAGAAAATGAGAATTGCCATCTTGTTTTAAATAATAAATAGTGTACAAATATAAAATGTAATCAAAATCGTAATATCGAAATTAGAGAAATTGGTTTTTTATCTTTTTTTTTTATCCATCAGTAAACTACCCTAAAATTTAGGGTAAGATATATAATACCAAAATCCATTGGGGAAAACCACACACACCAAGTTTTGGACCAATAGGTAAAATAGTTTCTGCTCAAGCCCCAGCTATAGACAGAAGGATAGATGGATGGACTGATAGCATTATGAGAAACGCTTTTTTGATTTTAGGGGATCATGAAATGTCGACATTTATCAACATCTCGAGTTAGATTTTGGTTGTTGTTGACAATATTAATAACTTCGCTCTGAGGTGTTGGGAGAAAGTAAAACCAGGATGTGGAAATCCGAGCTCTAGACCTAATGAAACGTATCTCTGGCTTTAAAACAAATAAATACGGCTCATTGGTAGATCTCTACCAGCTAAATACAAAGGTATTAAGGTGCGGCAGAAGGGTGCACGAGTAATTTTTTGGTTTTTACAGCATTACATTTTTTTGACCAAAATAAATCAAATATTTCTCCAGTAGCAATGAAAAGTTTAGTTTTCTGCACATACTGATATTAACAGATCTTGAATATCTGCCAAGGGTGTCCTGGAATGTTGTCAAAACATTTTAAATAAAGAGAAATAAAGAGAGATATTCAAGATATGTTGATATTAGCTTGTGCAGAAAACTAAACTCTATGTTACTACTGGAGAAATATTTGATTAATTTTTACCAACATATTTATATTCTATAAAAACTGAAAAATACTTGCACTCCCTTCTGCCGTTCGATTCACCTGTCCACGTTTTAATATTTTGCTAAATGAATTAGAATAAGTGTTGTTCACTTATTGAAGTGCAGTTCACTTATTGAAGTGCAGTAGTACCAAATTGACGTGTTTGGATGATCAAAGAGTGAAATGTTAAAGTAAATAAGTATAAAATGAGCTCAAATAATTATTAATGTTTTCAATCATTTTTATTTTTTATTTAATATTACCTTCACCCACACCTTGTCTTAGCTTCTAGTGACAGAAAGGTCGAGATTCAATCTCCGGCCAATAGTACTAAAGTGTTTTTTTATAATATTAAAAGGTTAGATGTATAGAAGTTTGCTACCACGGACTTTTTTTTAATCAATGTACAATTTAGCAGTAAGACTCCTACAGGTTATTTTCTTGACTAAACCAAACCAAAAAACCTAAGTTGTGGATAATTTATATATAAAAAAAAATACGTTTACAAAGCACACCAACTTAAAGATAAAAACAATTAAAACGCGGTGCCATAGGACTATTTTTAGAATTATTTAAGAATTTTTTGTTTTCGTTTCAACGTTATATCTTAAAAAACTCGCTAAAAAACGTAAATTCATTAACATTGTAAAACGTATCTTGACCGGCTATTACGTCACGGATAGGCAACGTCCCTAAGTACTACTACAGTAGCCCCATGACTTCTTTGGTGCTGACTGACAGCTCACAGCTGACTTCTGACAGTCAACATTTAGGTATAAACCTAAATTTTGACTGTCAGAAGTGACAGCTGCTAAACACATGTTTCTACAGATCATATGGTTCGGCGTAGGGATACATAATGTGGTTTGGTAACTTTTCAAAGCCGTCAGCTGTCAGCTGTGAGCTGTCAGTCAGCACCAAAGAAGCCATGGGGCTACTGTAGATAAGATTATTATTAACACCACGTCTTACTACCCGCTCGGGTTATACGCACTTACGCTAATGTGTAATGGTAGCGTGATTGTGAGATGAAATGGAGGACCTACAGCTTAACGTGGGATCCGAACCACGGCGGAGGCTCAGTATTTCACACATTCACATAGTTGTGATTAATACACGTCTTGTCAGAGGTGAAGGAAGGGTTTGGCAATCATATAAATCTGTGCCGGGACCGAGGATTGAACCCCGGACCCCAGCATAGAGGTCCAACACCTTACCTCTAGACCACCAAGTCACTCTACTACATAAGAATTCATTACTCTACCTATATTCACCTAGACAGAGATATTGAAAAAAAAAAATGGTCCAAGAAAATCACCCTAATAGAGCCAGTCAGAACTGAACACTAGGCAAACTCACTTTTCGGACAACCCGATATTTTACCTCTAATTGCATCGTAATATGTTTCGTTTGAAATTTAAAGGTGGGGGGGATTAAAACCCACAATTTTAAATATATCGATAAACAAAAAACAGATGTCTTCTTTCTGAAGTACTTCGTGTCATTTACCGCCACCGCAACCACATCAAACGTTGAAAAATAAAATAAAAAATAAGTTCTGAGTTTAGTTTAATTTTTTCTACCGCATTTAAGGGGTGTCTTCATTTATTGGTTTTGAGGCACAATAGAGGTAGGGGTATTGGTAGGGGGGAGGTGGGACTGTTTCCTTCATTGTCATTTTGAGCCATAACTATTGTCCTTTGGTTTTTTTATTTTGACTATTAATATTCCCGGAAATTATACACCTTGCCCTTTCTTTAGTAGGGATGGGGATGTCTGTTCATTTGTCGTTCATTTATTCGAGCTAAAGTCCAGTTTTCCTAGCAATAGCCTTGCATAAAATATTTTATTTTTATTTTTTGGGGCTAAAATTTATTGTTTTATTAATGTAACATCATAGGTGTTGATAATATCTACCAAAAGTGACAGCTGCAGACATATGCACACATGAATTAGTGAAAGTATATCCAATAACTTTTCTGACTGTCAGTTAAGTACCTTCTTAAGAAAATTGGACTGTATCTAGCATGTATTATATTTTAAACACAAGCACACGTTAGAAAACGATATAAAGACTAGTTTACTTTTGAACACCTACCATTAAAGGGTTATGTAATTTCCACTGATCAATTTATGCGAAATGTAGTATTTTATTAATTTTCTATTAAAACTACAATAAATAAAATTGAATCCTTAAACTATAAGGTTGGAATAGTGTTGTGAGATCTTTGGATGTATACTCACTTTTCTCGTTGGGGGCTACGCCCCGAAACCCCCAGCGGATTTTTTTACAACTGGATGTAAACTAATTTAATTCTGTCTAGCCACAAGAGACCTCCAAAGAAAGGTCCGCACCGACTTTAAAGTTGCTCCAACATTTTGATATTTTTTTTCAGGGCTTAAAAATTAAAATTTTCAACTTTTTAGAATTCTACCTTCGGTGAAAGGCTAGAATCTATAAGTTTGCCAAATTTAAAGTTTCTAACTAGTCTGTAAGTTGGTCAGCCTTGTGAATTTATAGTAGTATAAGGAGTTGTAATAGATTGGGGTGATAGCATACATGAAACAAGCTCACCATATAGGCCAAGACTTGGATAATAGCTTCATCTTGAGTAAATTAAGCTTATTATTAAAATTAAAAAATAACACCTGGACACGGGAATTGAACCCATTACGGCTATTGTATTCTTAAATTAAGCTTGCCTATTTAGGATATAGTTTTATATAAAATGAAATATAGTTAAAATATTATACCTATACACGGGAATATAATCACGAACTTTGGTTAAGTTCACCAATGGGCTCTCCAGGAACCTCGTTTTGAACAGAGAGGTTCTCCAATTATAGTTTAAGGGGGGGATGTTGGAAACGTGAGGTAATGACAGCGTTTTGGGATTTTTTTTATGGCAAAACTTTTTTTTTGTCAAAGTAAATAAAACATTTCTCCCACAGAAACATAGTTTAGTTTTCTTCACATGGTTATATCAACAGTTCTTGAATATCATTATTATTATTATTATTAGCACCGCGTCTTACTACCCGTTCTGGTTATACGCCCTTACGCTAATGTGTCATAGTAGGGTGATTGTGAGATGAAATGAAGGACCTACAGTTTAACGTGGAATCTGAACCACGGTGGAGGCCTTGCATTCCCCACATTCAAAAGATGTCTTGTCAGAGGTGAAGGAAGGGTTTGGTAATCAGAAAAATCTGTGCCGGGACCGAGGATTGAACCCCGGCCACCAGCACAGAAGTCTGACACCTTACCCCTAGACTGCCAGGTCACCCTTCTTGAGTATCTATCACGAGGAAAAGTTGTCACTAAATTCAGGTACACCCATGACAGATATTCAATAACGGAACGGTTGATACGTTGATACTCGTGAAAGATTTAGTTGTAGAGGATTGGTGATAACAATTCATGAATGTCTCTGGTTATCTTATCGTTTTATCAAATCAATACGTCCTTGGTTCAATTTAGATTTCCAGGTGTTATTTTTCTAAATATATTTAATTCAATTTAAAGACATAATCAGATACGGATTTATCCTTCGTAAAAGTTTATATTTCAATCTTCATTTTCTAGCCGCTAATTTAGTGTCAGTTTCAGTTATCCGTGGTTTACCGCTGCCCACATTTATTATTTTTAATTAAAGGAAAAAAGTTTATAAGTTACAATGCCTATATCACCACCCCACCATCTTCTCATCGTGGGCATAGTGCTATCATATCACCATCATCATCAGTGATCGTCACAACAAGAATGGAGAATAGTAATTACACTTTTGTGTACATTACAAGTTACTTTATTTTATGTTGGCAATGTCTTACTGTGAATAATTTATCAATTAAACTTTACCGTATTTATGTATGTCACATGAATATCACGTTATCTGATAGTTCGGTACTATCCGCGGTTTCGCGCTAGATCTAGGAACCGGTGCACATGAATTGCGGAAACACACTTCAGAGATGGGTAATACTCTTACACTAACTGCGGGGTGAACATTAAATTCATAATGACTTTGTTCAAAATGGAACATGGAGGTTAGGCTAGGTTAAATCAGGTTAGGTTAGGCTTGGCTAGGTTAGGTTAAGTTAGTGGTTAGGAGTTGAGTGGGATTACAGGTTTTTCCGCAATTCGTGTGGACCCTTTGAAAGGTAATTCTTATCCCGCAATTCAAGTGAGCCCTTAGGAACGTATTACCCGCGGATATGGTGGGCTTTACTGTATGTTTTATATAATACATATTTAAGCTCTACTGGTAGTTTACTCAACAAGGTTTTTTTTGAAAGGAAAACAAAAGAACCACTTTTTCCGCACCGAGCCAACTATCGGTTTTCATTAAAACTTATATTATGGTCACAGCTAGCAGATGTCAACTTAACAGCAGTAAAATAAAAAAATAAACCCATTTTCACAACATAATATTTGATCAA
>CABEEJ010007056.1:13519-25616 GCA_901482245.1 Timema douglasi | reverse complement strand
AGCCCGGAGTGTAATCTGTGTCCTTTCTCCGGGCTCACGCCATTATATACATCCAGTGAAACCGTGTGCTCTCAGGGCAAGGAACAAACACAAGGGGGGGGGGGTATTCTAGAACATTCTCGATAGCCAATGAGTGAGGTAAGCGAATTGAAAAATAGTCCCTGGAAGTATTTTATCTGCATTGCGGCAGAACGACGCGCGCAGACTTGTAGTCACTGTCTTCCACTTGGGAGGAGAGGTGGGGGAGGGGGAGCTCAACCACACGCCCGGCGATGAGGTAAGAAGCTCCGGTTCAGTCGGGTGTTGATGTTGTGACGACGAGCGTCTCCGGTGTGTATTGTAGTGGAGTCGGAACGAGTCAAGTTGGGCCGCCCTGGTGAGTGTTATCATTTCTTCTATGTTAGGTTGTAGCTAGGTTACACACTGTGCCAACTTACTCGCTTGGATATGCGTTCTTTACTGTTGTGGTTCATTTCTCATATGAATTGAGTGTTTTAACATGATAAGAATCATTCCGCTCACTTTATACTTATAAACTTTAAATTTAATATGAACTGCAGCTGCGATACAAATCTAGATAACTGGTGTCTGAATAATCGGGATTCTAATGTATTAAACTTGGTCAATAAAAGTATTACCAAACACAGGTTTGGTATCATCTTGGCTACAAACACCCTTATCCAGCCATTTTACCAAGAGCGCGAACATTCTTTGGTCATAAACATCGTTACCAATTCAATCGTGAAAACACGCAAAAAAAGAAAATTATCCTGGAGCACATTACGAATATTTCTATTTAATATATGCAAGATACTAGATTGTAAGTGACAAAGATGTCGAAGTTTGAATCCAGACAGTAGCAAGGCATAAACATTTTAAAAGTGTTAATAGATACTATGTGGAGAGCATGAACCTTTCCTATTGTTTTGACCATATAAATATTTTCAAAATCTCAATTGTTTGCCTTTTTATTTCTAAAAATATACTATGGTTACCTCAAACAAAAAAAAATAAAAAATCGTTGAAGTTATTTATAAATCATTGTCAACATGCTTGACCTTAACTCTGGGAGCTATAGAGCCTTATGTTGTTATCTTTTATGGCTTAAAACTTTTGAGTCCAGGGCCCGGACTTTGATGACCTAAAATTATTCTAAAATTACCTCAAATTAACAAAAAAAAATACCTAAAAAGTTTAAACAAAAACCCTAAATGACTAAATGACTAAATCAACAGGGTGTCTACTGGGTCACGAAGGTCATGAAACGTTACTAATTTCAAAAAAAGGTCACAAAAGTCCCTGAAAAGTCATTAATTTTCAATATTTTGTCATAAAGTCACGAAACTATGTGTGTTTGAATATTCTGTGTATCGTTACACGAACGTGCCTAAAGTTGCGCCACCCGCTACCCATATTGCTATTCCTTGTGTGTTTCAACATATTATGGGGAGCGAGTGAAGGAATTGGAATACATGTTTTGTAGATGAAACAGGTAAATACCAGAATATTTGCTGCAAAAGCGGTGCAGTGCGTTCATCCATGTTGTGGATGTCAGCGGAAATTTACTATCATTTTTTGCGCTCTCAGTGATCTGATGGCAATTTCAAGATGGTGTTAAATGTTTATAATTTCAACTTAATATTGGCATCAATAGTTTCTAAAGTGAAATATGGTGTGTTTTAAATAAAATATAAGTACTATTGTAAATATTTGATTCTTGAATTAATTCAGTTTGGTAGCAATATGAAATAAATCAAGTCTGCCGCCATATTTGTTGACAGAAGCCTCTGTTGACAGTCACCAAGGATCTCAGTTAATCTTATTTCAAATATAAAGATTTTATTAAATGATTTTTGTTGTTTTGTGGGCACATAAAATATTAGATTATTTTTTAATTGTTGTGCAGCAAAAAAATGCATAATTTTTTTTCAGACTTTCAAAGAGCTTGTAGGTCAATGTGTAAAGAGTTCTGAATAAGTGTTGAAGAAAATAAATAATTGATGGTGACCAGTACATTTTTACATTTTGTAAATAGAAATTTTATTATAAGCCATGTTGGGTTGAATGGATGGAAAAGGAAAGAAGCATTTGGAGCTAACCCATGCCATAATCAAAGCTAAGAAAAAAACGCTTAGCTTTGTATCTGCTGTAAACGTTGGATGTAAACAGCCAGAACTGGCAAAAGAATTATTACCTTTCACAAGTAGCCATACTTCTGAAAATAATGTATCTTTTTTTGCATCTTCGTCTTTTGGAGGACCTTTAAGTACATTTTTTGTTAATAGTGGTACCTTGAAAGCAGAAATTCTGTGGCCCATGAATAAGGTTATGACTCGTATATCCGTCAAGAGGTTCATGTTATTCCAGTGATCTTTTCTCAATAATGTTTCCTGACAGTGTTAATAGCACAGAAGTTAAAAATGCACAAAGACCAACTATCAATAAAAGCTCTCATCGGAATTAAAGAAGGCTGCATTTTTTTGCATTTTCATTTGACGAAAGCCTCAATCGAATTCCACAGAAAAGACAAATGGACATCATTGTCCGTTATTGCAACTCAAGTTTAAATGTAGTTTCAACCCGATACGTTGACTCTTGTGTTTTTATGGCATTCTACTGCAGCTAACCTTGATTCCTTTATGTCAGGGATGTCTGAATTAGAACTGATTTTAAAGAATGTTCTACAAATTGCTGTTGATGGACCAAATGTAAATTTAAAATTTCTTAAGAACTTCAATCCCATGATGGAAAAAAATATAGATAACCCAGAAGACAAGAACCTTATTGATGTTGGCACATACGCTCTTCATACATTTCATGGGGCTTATATAAAACCTCATAATAAATTATAATAATTTTATGCGTTCGTTGTATTATCTATTTAAAGATTTTCCATCTTGAAGAGCTGATTACACCCTCTCAAGTGGATCAGACCTCTTCCCATTTAAAATGTGTTCCATCAGATCAGTGGAAAACTCAAAAGTAATTGAAAGAGCCTTGACAAGGATACCTCTTATAAAGAAATATGTGGCCTTTGTGTGTTCAAACCATGTGAAACAAAGAATTTTGGTGTTGTACAAAACTTCCTAACTTAATACCTTCTTGAAGCGAAACTCGGTTTCTTGGAGTCAGCGGCAGGAAAAATTGAACATTACCTTACAATCTTCCAAAGGGGCAATCCATTGATGCCCTTTGTACATGCATAACTGTATTCAATGTCATGTAGCATTGCTGCTCGCTTCCTTAAGAGAGAGGTTACAAACAATGTGAAAAATTCAGGACAGCTCTTGGCAATTGATGTCAAAAATAAAATCTTATTGAGTTTTTCTGATGTTGGCATAGGCTTTGGTGCAAATAAATGTTGTACAAATGTGAAGGAAACTGATGTACAACTGTTTAGAAGAGATTGCAGACACTTCCTAGTGGAAATGTTCCAGAAACTATGATGATTCCGGGTTGCGGCAGTGGAAAAGGGCAGGTTCACAGAACTTTTGGCAATGGTCACATTAAGTTCAAGGTCGACCAAGGAGAGTTTTGATGGTTGGGCGTCACCTCGTTGGCGGCAGTGAATATGAACTATAACGAGGAATTTGTGACGCCCACAGGTAACTGGAAAGCGTGGTAAAAAAACAACCAAGGAGTCACAAGAGAAAACAGATAGTTTTATTTTAATTAAGTCAGGTATAAAGGTAATGAAGATACATCTAATATTCATAAGATGCCATTAGAGAGCCAATTCGTCGTCTTGCAATAAGCATCAATTCAAGATGATTTAAACTTAACCTTCATAAATATACAACAAATATAAAAACCCCAAAGGGAACATAGTTAAAGTAAAAACTCTATATTCTAAATCCAATACAAGTCTCTTAAAAATTTTGCAGAAGGCCATGATACAAATGGTTGTTAGTTTACTCCCAACTGACCGCTGCAAAAGCGTATGCAAATCCAAAAAGCAAGAAGGCTTAATTTTAATAATATATACATAAGATAGCAATTATCGTCGAAATATATACGAAATTGCGAAGCCATAAAATTTACTTTGAACATATATATAAAGTCTGTTCAGCGTAGGAATTGTTTTCTGAAAGGCCTTTTTCCCTACCAGAAATGTATTATATAGTAAGATATTGGTAGGAAAAAAGACCTTTCAGGGAGTAATTCCTACCATGAATGGAGTATATATATAATAAATGATGTATACTGTCAAAGCAGACACAAAAATAGCAAGATAAAGTGATTTAATCTAAAATATATAAATTTCAACAATAGCCGTTGAATTCTATACCTAAATAACAATGGATAAATTAATTATATGATTTAAATTGAAGTGTATAAATACCGCCGTTAGAATCTATACAACCTAACATGATAACATGATTTGATTTAAATATATATACAATAATCCACGCAATTAAAGCGTACATACATTATAATAATAACGTCCCTGAAACTTGTAAATATACCAATGTAATCGCTTAACTGAACTAAGTGAAGATGAGAGCGCGCCACAAGTACACAAAGAGTACTAACGCAAATCATAATTTCCCTTTAAGACAAATATTATTGACTCGCGGTTCATCCACGTTAAACCCCACCAAAAACCCATCTACAAAACATGATTATGTTAAAGTAAGCCCAAACAACAATTTAGAAAAGAATCTCTCCCCATTATTTATATCAGAACAGAATTTTGAATGAAGTCTCCTAGCCCTAGTTTATATCGGCGCCCTCACCTTTGTGCAAGCCAGTGGTACAATGAGTGACGAGGTAAACAATACAAGCCATTATATAGCAAATACAGCCTACACATGTTCTCAGAGGAGGGGGAAAGTAGGGCTGAAACAAGGAACAAAAGAAGAGAGATGACAAGCGCTCTCGAAGCTTAGCGGTCAGTCCAGTAACCACTCGAAGTTTACAGAACATCCCAGATGGCGGAACCGGAAACGTTCTTGATCGAGTTTAGTCCTTGTTTGTTGTGGGCAGGGCTTCAATGACGAGGCGAGGCGCTGACCAGCGTCTCGTTTCAGTCGATGTTGTATAATTCAAGGTAGAGGATGTCATTGTGTGTTTGTGCTTCATCAGACGGTGAGTGTTGTAATTCCATATTACTGGGTGGTATGCGTTAGATGTTGTTATTTGTTGTAACATCGTTACAAATTCATTAATTCACAGGATGTAAGTTTGAATATCAACACTCCTTTTAGTAAGGCAGACCCGGACTGATAAGTGACCGTTTGGACAAGGATCAACTTCAACCAATTACTTAAACCACCCATCTTTAATCACTATATTGTTAGATAATGTAGGAAGCTCTAATCATTGGGTAATTAGGATGAAATTCAAAATTAATCAAGGATTTTATAACATATGAAAGTAGTTCTAAACAACTTCAAAACGGTATGAGTATTGTTTAGGTACCCGAGTCTAATAGGCCCACCCATCGGCAAAGTTCATAGAGCTTTCCCACATATATATATAAAACTAGGTTCAACAACTCTTAAACGTTAAGGGACCAAATTTTGGTTAAAAAGGATTTCAATTGGCTTGAAGGCATAAAATAATAAATGCTAAATCAACAAATTGTAACTATAACTCATCATTCCTACAAAACATAACATTCCAATCCTAATAACTAACCAACCAGGTACAATTACAGGTTACAACATACCAAAGACAAACTGTGAGCTGCGAGTGGCCACTGCGCTGAAAGAACCAGATTAATGTGCACATATAAGTTAACGCTAACGATAACCTACTGTAGGCACAGGAGTCACACGGGTTCGACGACAGTCACTAGCGGTCACTTCCTCGGAACGTTACACCTTAAGTTAATCTTCATATGCTGGCATCATTGAAGTTAAGTTAGAAAAAAAAAATATTAGTGTATTATTTATCAGTCTCAGCGAGTCTTGCGACGTGCGACCATACGTTCTAAGCGGAACCTCAGGAGTATTCAAGTTGGTATGCGACTCGGCAAAACTTTACTCCTGAGTGCCTCGGATCACCAGTCACGGGTAGGCAACCACTGAAGAAGTACTATGGATGTGTTCCGACTGTTCGGATCAGCTGTCTTGTCATGAGAACGTGATAGTTCTCAATATCATCACTTGGCGGAGTGAGCTTTGGCTAAACTGCTACACGCTGGAGGCCGCAGTCTATACTAAAAACCATATCGGTGTGTTTTTATTATGTTATTCTGGCGAGACTGATTCTTTTGTTTATTTTGATCTGTTACCAAGGAGCTCGATGTTATTATTATTGTAGACTTGTTTTGTTTTGTTTGTGACTTAGAAAATATAGTGAAATAAACCAGCAAGATGGAATTATGTGTTTAATAATTATTGGTCCTCCGAAACAAACAAAACATTTTGGTCCTACCGTTTGGGATAGAACAAGAAACGTATTTATTCAAATCACGCAGTTTTGGAAGAGACGAGTAGTAACGCAAGTGTGTGCTAGATTATGCACTTTGTTATGTGAGTGAGTATAATTGTGTGAAACTACCTACGTAAAACATTCGTCCTTTAATAAGTTTGAAGATTTAGATGTCGAAGAGCTACAACCACAGTGATCACAGCCTTCACAGGTATTGCTAGTTTTTGGCTATTCCTCTATTTTCTCACCTTGCATTGTCCCTGTCCTTTAATCATGGAATCAACTGAAGTAAAATTATTGGTAAAGGACGAGGCGTTTTTAAGGCAGACTTACACACATACAAACATATGTGAATTAGTTTAGTAATTCACATAACCTAGAGCAGCTAAGTGGCAAATGTCAGGCAGCAGAAGAAACTTTCAATGAATTTAAATTCATTCAATCAGAATTATAATTAAATGACGATGAAATTGATGCTCAATTAGAATATCGTGAAGGCTTCGAAACTACATACTGGGAGGTAATAGCACTACTTAAAACGTGGTTACAGCCGCATGAAGATGCACGGGTAGTGCAATCCGCAGCTACTATGTCTTCGGAAACTTATAAGGCAAAGCCAGCAATAACGTAACCGCATATCACTTCTACCTAGTTTTGATGGTGACTACACAGCTTGGGTGAAGTATCATGATACATTTCTTGCCTTGATACATAGCAACAGTGAACTTGCAGATATACAGAAGTTTCATTATTTGAATTCATCTCTTAAGGGAGAAGCATTACAATTAGTTCAAAATTTCCCGACTTATACAGAAAATTACAGTGCTACGTGGGCATCATTTATCTCTCATTACTCTAACAAAAGAATTATAGTGAACAAACCCATAAAGGGCCTACTAGAGGCAAGTACAGTTAGCAAAGAATCAGCAACGGAGTTGAAAAGCCTTGTTGATACGTTTAGGGGTTAGCTACTGACGGGCTGGACCCTATGTGTAGAAGAGAATGGGAGCTTCACCTACCTCCAAAGCAATCTCCCATATCTGATGAATTGTTCACATATTTAGACAAACGGTGTCAAGCGTTAGAAGTGATTGAGCCAAATGAGAGTAGAATTACTCCTACACATAAACAGATTCCAACTAAGTTAAGGTCAGATAATTCATCAAAGGCATACTTAACAACTGCAACGGCATGTGTACGTTGTGACCATGTTCATACTTTGTATCAATGCAAATTATTTAAGAGTGATAATGTAAAAAACGGCAAATGTTGGCTCGCAAACACAGTCTTTGCTATAACTACTTACGGCCAGATCATATGTATTATCAGTGTGACACTGGCTCGTGAAAGCACTTCATTCAAAAACATCACACACTCCTCCACAATGACCCAATAGATGAGTCGAACAATCATGATGATTCTATTCCGAACAGAATGTAGGGTGACACTAGTTTAGACAACACCACAGAAAGACCTAGTAGCACCAATGGGAAGGCAGTCAAAAGTCACTGTGCTTATAAGGAATGCACATCTGGTCGGGTACTCTTGTCTACTGCCATTGTCCGGGTACGCGACGTCAATGGCAGGCAGCCTTGCAGAGCTTAGCTAGACTCAGCTTCCTAATCACACTGTCTCAGAGTCATGTGTTCAGTGGTTGAGACGAGCGGTTTCGCAATCATATTCCCATTAGTGGTATTAACAATGCAGTTTCAGAAGCATCACACAGCGTTGACATTATTTTCAGTTCCAAAGATAACGATTTCAACACTAAAATCACAACATGTTCAACTTTTCCAAAAATCACTGGTTGTCTCCCAAACTCTCAAATCAACATCAACCCATGGAACATTCCATCCCACGTAGAGTTGGCAGACCAAGGCTTCAATGTTCCAGGACCAATTTATCTCCTGATTGGGGCAGGATTGTTTTTTGATTTATGTGAGGGAAAAATCACGGCACCAGGCCTCTCCGACAATATCCAAGGTCACAGTGGGAACAAACCACCAAGTCACGTGTCTATGTTTGTATGCCATGACAGCGGTTTGGAAACTCAAGATACAAAAATTCTGGAAAATTGAGAAGCTTAATTGGTCAGTGCTATCAACAGAAGAGAAGGAATGTGAAAAACACTTCCAATAAAACACAAGACGAGACCACAAAGGAAGTTTCATTGCGCAATTACCCCTCCGTCAATCAGCTGACAAGCTTAGCACGTCATTAGAATATGCCAAAAAATGGTTTGAAAATTTAGTACGAAGGCTAGGCAATAAACCCACATTGCAACAAAAGTACATAACCTTTATGAAGGGGTACCAAGAGCTAGGACACATGACATTAGTATCTGAAACATCACTGTACAAGGATAGTGAACCAACTTATTATATGCCACATCATGCAAGTCTAGCACTGGCAATTCATTAAATGGCATTTTAATGGTCGGGCCTACAATACAACAGGATCTTTTTTCTATCATTGCCAGATTTCGTACTTACCCAGTTGTATTTACAGCTGACGTTGAGAAAATATATCGTCAAATCCAGGTTGACCCAAGAGACACAAAACTACAAAGAATACTCTGGAGAGAATCACCAGAAGAGGAACTTCGAAGTCATCGTCTTAATACAGTAACTTATGGAACAGCATCAGCTCCATTCTTGGCCACAAGATGTCTTAAATAGTTAGCTCTCGATGAAATAGTAAACACCCGTTGCTGTGAAGGTCCTTCGAGAAGACATGTATGTTGATGATCTAATGAGTGGTGCACAGACACTTGAAGAGGCACTAGAAGTACAAACAAAATTAATTAAGTTGACGAAGGGAGGTTTTTATCCAAGCAAGTGGGCGTCAAACCTCCCATAAGTCGTGGCAGCCGTTCCAGCAGAACTGCGTGAAAATGGTTCGAGCCTACCTATTACAATGGATAATTATGGTATAATTCGTGCTTTGGGTTTATTATGGCAACCAACTACAGACTAATTCCTATTTGCTTTCCAAATCCACCACTAACCACCAATTACTAAAGTAAAGGTGTTAGGAATCACCGCCATCATATTTGACCCTCTAGGTTTAGTCGGTACAATCGTGGTAACATGTAAAATCTTTTTCAGAAACTTTGGCAAATCTAACTTCAATTGGATGATGTTCTTCCACCATCGCTGCTTCATGAATGGCAGCTTGTTTACTTTCAAATTTCAGATTTGAATGCAATTTTCACAGAAAGATCAGTGATTAAACACGGCACAATAGTAACACTTGATCTACATGGATTCGCAGATGCATCCCATTTGGCATATGGGGCTTGTGTATATTTGCAGTGTGTGTATATTTCGGGAGAAATTTCAGTCGTTCTCATCTGTTCACAATCTAAGATGGCATCTTTGAAGGTGCTATCTATCCCTCGTCTAGAGTTGTGTGCAGCAGTGCTATTAGTACACCTAAAGGAGAAAACAAAATTCATTATGAACCTTAAAATCCACAGCACTTTCATGTGGACCGATTCAAGAGTAGTGCTAGCTTGGATCACTTCACCATCAAATAGATGGAAAACCTTCATTGCCAATAGAGTGACGGAAATTCAAAACTCTTCTAGTATTCCAGATTGGAATCATATTATTGGAAAGGAAAACCCAGCTGATCTCCTATCCAGGGGAGTGAATGCAAATGTTTTGAGGTAAATGGACATTTGGTGGCATGGCCCAACATGGTTATCCACATTACCAAACTCATGGCCCCTACAAGAGATTTCACTTGAACCAAATTGTTAACTATCAGAGCAGAAGCAGAACGTCGTTAGTCTACCATTAATAATACCAATGGTTGACTAAATTATTGATCAATTTTCGTCTCTTTCACACGTGCGATATGTAATTGCCTACTGTTTGAGATTCATCTCCAATACAAAATGCCTGAAGAAAGCGAGAAGGACAGGACCATTGTCAAGCAAAGAGATCTTCCAAGCCCTATGCATTAGCATCAAACTTACTCAACATCAAGAATTTGCTCCAGAGTTGCATGGTCTACAAACCACACATCAGGTAAACTCTAAATAAGTTCAAGGACCTTTATCCATTTGTCGACCCGTCACAATGTATTGGGGTGGGCGAAAGAATGCAAGAATCATATGCATCTTATAATTAAAAACATCCATTGATTCTACCAGAAAGGCATCATCTAACACAGATAATCATTCATAATGAGCATCTCCGCTTGTTTCATGCAGAAACACAGTTGACGTTATCGTCACTCAAACAATGATTTTGGATTCCCAAGGGAAGGAGTTCTGTTCGCCAAGTGATTTACAAATGTCTCATCTGTTTCAATTTAAAGGTGCAAGCATCAGATCAAATGATGGGACAGTTGCCTCCTCAACGTACAGAGCCATCCCGTTCATTTCTTAACAGTGGGGTGGATTACAGAGGACCCTTTGATATTCGTTAGGGATCACTCCGAAGCAGAGTTAGAGTAAAGTGATACATTGCATTATTTATTTGTCTTGCAACAAAGGCTATACACTTAGAGCTTGTGAGTGACTTATCAACTGAAGCTTTCTTGAATGCATTAAGTAGATTTATTGCAAGAGGAGGAATATGCGCAAATCTATACAGCGACAATGGCACCAATTTTACAGGAGCGAAAAACGAACTAAAAGAACTGTATACAATGTTCCAATCACAGCAGCATCTTGATGTCATCCATCACTTTGCAAACACAATTGGAATCAATTGGCATTTTATACCCCCCAGCTCACCACATGTTGGTGGATTATGGGAGGCAGGCATCAAATCCATGAAATATCACTTAAGGCGTGTGGTAGGCACCTCATCCTTTAGTTTTGAAGAAATATGTACGCTCTTGTATCAAATCGAAGCATGTCTAAATTCGCGACCTATCCTTTCAATATCCAATGATTCAAGTGATACATGCGTTTTAACTCCTGCACATTTCTTGACTGGAGAAAGTCTCACAAACAACCATACCTGAGCCAGATCTAACTAGCCTTAAGGTCACTAAGTTATCCAGATGGCATATTATCCAGAAAATGTACCAACATCTCTGGAAGCGGTGCTCAACAGAGTATCTCGCCCAGCTTCAGCAACGCACCAAGTGGGTAATAGAGGATCCCAATCTCCAACCGGGAACAATGGTGCTGATCAAGGATGATAATCTACTATGATGTTATTTGCCACCCTACCTTATATTTCCTTATTTTTTCTATTTTTGTGAACAATTTCCTATTTTATTTCCCGTGAAATCTTCGAAGTTCATCAGCTGATTCCCAGCCTGACTAATGACAATGTTTACATATATTAAATTAAGTAAAAGGACGGAAGGAACAACGTAAAACATTGTTTTAAATAATTTAAATAAGGAATTTTGATTTAAGGAAGAACACTTACCTTTTATTAAGCATATTAATTTTCCTTTTAATAAGTGTGATCGACTCTGTGTTTGTTGTGAAGATCGGCCATGTTTTTTTTAACGCATGGGCAGTGCTATCAAACGAGTGAGTAGTGAACCTCGTGATTTGGAAGGGAAGAAGGAAGGAATAAAAAACGAGCGCGATTTTTAATTTTTGACAGAAGGAAATAGACATTTAATTCATTATAAAAACATTATTCAAATTCAATTGGCTATATTTAAATACTTATATTAAACCTACATTTCATTTTTATTTTATCACTAGTCTATAGCCAACAATTCATTTTCGTTTTTATTTATA
>CABEEJ010007056.1:0-10970 GCA_901482245.1 Timema douglasi | reverse complement strand
TTTTTTTAACATAACAATTAAACATAGAATTAATAATAAATTGCTTGTAATTAAAATATAAATTATTTCAATTAAAAATTTTGGCGCCCCTCAAAATTTGCCGCCCTAGGCCCGAGCCTCACGGGCCTAAGCCTAAATCCGCTACTGGATATTACACTTAACAGTCCTTTGTTAATTAATAGAAATAAATCGGTTACAATAGAAGCAGTAATCCCAATAGTGAACAATTGAAGTAAACACCTTTGTTGTACTTGCAATCAACACAAGCAATATTGAGTCTATATTACAATTGAGAGTAACTCTTTACTAGGAACTAACTCACATTTCGCTTCGAAGGAGCGTCTGCCTCAACACAACGACCATAAAAATAAGAATCAAACATTAATTTAAATTTAGGCAACAATACATAGTATCTATCTAGCCTCGCAACTACTAGACTTAGACGCGAAAAGCATTTACATTAACTATAATTAAATAATAGTTAGAGATATCAAATTCTAGTAAGTCCTAGTTTAAAGAGTTACTACAATGATAGTTAAATGAGCTAGCTAGCATGAGTTAACTCCATAGTGAGTTATATAACACAAAGATTAAACTCCTAATAAAGGAACTATCAGTTTATAAATAGTAAATGGTGAGCTATTGGAATTTATACTGTAAAGATACCATGGCCGGTCAATTACTAAATAATACTGCCTGGACATGCAATAGTGTGTGTGTGTGTATATATATATATATATATATATATATATATATACTTCCACCATATCTTGGACCAACAATGCAAACAATAAATGTATTAACTAATAAAAATGGCACCTGAAGGGGACTGGAGACTAAACACTATCCCCGTGGGCCACTACTATGAACCAGTAGCGCTCCTACAGGTTGTGCACTGTAAAAAGGTACACTATGAGAAATATTAGGGACTGGTATCAGCCACAAACCTAATTAGTTCATTGAACAAAGCGTTAGATAACCTGACTTCAACCATTAAGTGATCCTAAGCATGGGCATACAGTTTATGGAGTCATTACTTTTCCCTGGTATATAACACTATGTCTTATGAACCTATAGTAAGATTTTGGTAGGAAGAACAGTAAAAGTTAGTTACTAAAACAATGTTAATATATTCATACATAAAGTCTTGTCATCTGTATATGTAACTTTTGATATATATTATCAATACCTATCAAATAACAATATGTTTTGATTTTCCCTACTGTCCTTCCAACCAAAATCAGGGTATAGATAATTTGAGCACTAAGCACATCATTCAAAACTACACCATATGGGCATAGAAAAACAGGTCAGAAACTCTGGCAAACAAAACTATGACATATGGACATAGAAAAAGAGTAAGAACTCTACCACACTAAACTAGGCCGTATGTGCATATAAAAACAAGTCAGAAACTCTGACAAACAAAACTATGACATATGGACATAGAAAAAGAGCTCTAGGACTCTTTACATTCTTTCCTAATACAAATACTCATAGTGACAGCCATAACTACTTCAGCGATGAGGAGGAGAGACTGACGCCTCATACATCGTGATCACCATTTGTTTTGTCCGCCGATGTAGGATTACGTACAAAAAGTTCCTCCATCAATTGATACAATAGAATTCAAAATGTTAAGCGAGGGATTTTTTTTTGAGGCATGTTTTTTAAGTAAGTACCGTTTTGAAATTCGGCCGCTGCAGCGCTGTGGCTGTCGTTCCGAGCATGCGCGTTGAGTACCTCCATCTGTTGGCTAACCACAGATGCCATTATGAAGGTATTCGACCGTGTTTATGTCTGTTTGTGAGTATTTAAAAGAGCTCAGTCAATTGAAAATTCCGCCGACTGTGAAATCCACTCTGTTATTCGTTTTCTTCATGCTAAAGATGTGAAAGCGGTTGAAATTCATTGGCAGATCAGTGAAGTGTATGGAAAAACATGAGCGAAGAAATGGTAAGAAAATGGGTTAGAGCATTTTAAGATGGCCACACGAATGTGCATGATGAGGAAAGAAGTGGGCGACCTATCATTACTGAAGACTTGGTGCAGAAAGTTAATGGAAAAGTTCGAGAGAGCAGACACTTTACGATTTCATCTTTATCTAATGAGTTTCCTCAAGTTTCAAGAAGTGTTCTTTATGGAATCGTCACAGCACACTTAAATTATCATAGGTTGTGCTCACGCTGGGTACCGAAAATGTTGACTGAGGTGCCAAAAAACAAATGTTTAGCCAGTGTGTTGAATTTCCTTGAGCAATACAGTGATTTTGGTGATGATTTTTTAAAGCCAAATTGTCACAGGTGACGAAACATGGGTGGCTCATGTTACGCCAGAATCGAAACAATGTAAAGTGGTCAGGGTTTTAGGCCCTTAGCTCTCAACCATTTCATTTATAAAATTATATTAGTTTTTTCTTTAGTTTACATATTAATACACTCAAGATACTGAAAGTACTAAACTGATAAATACATTGTTCTTTTCCATTCATCTACGCCTAATTTAATTCTCTTTATTACTATCAAATGGTTAATTATAAGAAAGTGTGGGGTTTTATGGTAATTGTAAGTTATGTAAATCATGACCAAAGTTGTAAGCAATATATGTTTTAAATTTCAATTCATTAACTTCATTTTCAGGCCTTTAAACTTTTAATCTAATAGTTTTCATTATTTAAAGACTTTGTTGGAATATTAGAGTCATCCAAATTTATTACTTTTACTTTTACTTTTCATTTTAAGCATCGTGCAATGTATTAATAGCTGAACCCGGAAGCTGGGAGATGCACCTGTTGCTAGCACGTGTGGTCTTTCAGGGGAGGGGTAGGTTTTGGCGCGGACTCCTGGCCAATCAGTGCCTCTGGTTGAGCATCTGTTTTTGACCTTATGTGGAAGGAAAGCGTCAGACGCGGCACTGGCCGGTTAGTACGCAAAGAGTAAAGACCCGTACTCACTGTTAACTTATCGCAACGTGTAGAGATAGTCTCGAGATGGGAGAAAGTAAAGGTAGACCAGATGGCTAAATAATTATCTTTAGCAATGTCCTAACTAATTCGTGTTTCTAAATTAAATCTCCGTGGTGACAAAATGTAAATTAATTGTTAAAATAAAACTTCAAATGTTACGCTAAACAAGATCTTTTTTAATCGACTGTGTCCCTCTACCCCCACCATTATCTATATAACCCCGAGATGCTCTACCGAAACAACTGACTGCCGTGGATGACACCGTAAGAAGAATTCGAGAAGGTGAAACAGATTACCAGCCGACGACTAGGTACCAAAAAATGGGCAACAACGTGGGGCTAGTATTCGAAACTGACCACCTGCCGCCGACTAGGTACAACAACAATCTATGGAATGACGGAATTCAACGTCACCCAAGAAAGGGAAGTTCAAGCAAACAATTTAAGCCTTAAAAATCATATTTACTGTGTTTTGGGGTAGGAAGGGGGTGTTTACTTGTGGATTTTTTGCCTTGTGGTGACACAATAAATAGCGAGACCTTAACTAAACTGCACCGTGCAATCCAAAACAAAAGGTGTGGCATGCTGAGTAAGGGGATTGTTTTGCTTTATGACAATGCCCACCCACATGTGGCTAATCATACCCAAGATCTCATCACATCATTTTGTTGGAAACAACTTGATCACCCTCCGTACAGTCCCGATCTAGTGCCTAGGGAATACCACTTGTTCCTGCATTTAAAAAAGCATCTTGGTGGTCAGTGTCACGATGATGATAACCTCAAAACGGCCCTGTTGCAGTTGTTATCAAATCAGGCGGCAGATTTCTATGAGGATGGAATTAAAAAGCTGATTGTACGATATGATAAGTACCTTAATATTGGTGGAAATTATGTTGAAAAGTAGATTAAAGTACAGGCTTTCATGTAAATATAAAATTGATGAAAAGTACACTTGTGTGTTTTTAATTTCAAAATGGTACTTACTTAAAAAAACACCCTTCGTACAAACAGAACTGACATCTTTGGGGAGGGTCTCTATCCGTTCAAATAGNTCCTTTCAAAGAGGGGGGGGGGGGATGTGAGGTTGTAAGATTGTGCTTAATGACAACTAGCGCCCGTAGACGGCGCAGAGAATACAGAGAAGCAGCTCTGCCATTTCATCAAAGTGGGGCTTGCGAGCAAGATGTTGTTTTGCTAATTCTCCAGGAACAGTCTTCTGGGGAACTTTCCTAAGGTTTGGGAGTTTCCCGGAAATATGAATTCACCGTGAATTAATATCTGCCACATATTGCTAGAATATATAAGTTCTTGTATTCATCGTGTTAATCATATGTATGGCATTTTGAGTGTGTGTGTTAAACGGGGGACGTCAGAAAATAATACTCCATGTAGGTCTCAGCCCTGTTATTCAAATACAAAGTTTATTACTCATATAGAGATTATTGTCAGTACTATAACCACTGTCTTCATAAAATAACAACTGGCATTTAGGTAAATAATTAAAAATAGATAGCATGTACCTAAAAGATTCTGACACAAATATGTAGTTATAATAAATGTAGTGGTAGTTAAGGAAAATTATAAGTGAGCAATCTAATAATACTCCTGAGTAACAACAGATTGATAATCCAAATTGTTGACAAATTTATGGTAACCACAAATGCTAACCTATTGACAATATTTTTTTCCCTCTATCAGCTGAGAATCACATCATAGATTTTAATATTTTGCTGATCATTATTTATCTTTAGCGGATAAACATTAAATTTAACTAATCAACAGCTATAAATAATTTTAAGATAAAAAAAATGTTTTCCACAACATTGCCACATATACTGTATATCCATTACGGACACAAATTAGTTAAGTATCATAGTTTAGATAGAAAATGACAACCATAAAAACACTTAATTCAACAAAAGTAAAGGTTTTATTATAAGAAACTGTTTTACACAATGTTTTCACCATGCATGACCGGTCAATTAATTCATTTTAGTCCCATTATAACTCTTGAGCTTTGTAAACATAACTAAATGTAAAAAAACTTTGAAAGTTGTAATAAACAGTACATACATAGTTATTAAATAAAATTAAAAGGTCTACTTTACCTCTACCACTAAATTCTAGAACCAAATCCTTCCAACGGAGACAGAGGGTCTTCCCAGCACAAGCATACAAGTCCAACACACACTGGCGAAACTGACCCGCTGGTCAGCCGACACGAAAACTAGTCTCACTTGCCTAAACACCAGATCACAGATCATATTCTGACGCAGGTCACATATAATTTATCGCGCCACCGGATTTTCTGTAGCTCCCTAGGGGATTAAGTAGGCTCTGTTGACGACAGAGCATTACTGGAAGTATAAGTCTACTGCGAGCATGCTACCACAATATGTAAATCCACCTTTAGCGGGCCAAGCTAAATATCTGAAGAGAGTTCCGTGTAACGGGAAACGTTACAAAACTGACGGGGCTTAGGTCGCCATTACGAGAGTGAATAGTGAAAGGTGTTTCATGCCTTTCACCAGCAGTAATGACTAGTGGCACTCTCAGAGTACATCATGTTACCATAGCACTTGAACAGCTCCTTTCAAACAACCACAATGCAAATATTGAAGTTGAATAGATAAGAAAAAACTACCTTGAAATCTGTGAGAGGTCTGCTGTTAAAGAAGAGCTGAAGACATTTGATCTCAATGAAACCATAATATATTCTTTTCTCTTCAACATCTTCATTGATGCAAAAGCTTGCAGGGCATTGAAATATGATATTTACAATGTTCCATGGAAACAGTGCTGTCAAAAGAAGTTTTTCAGTAAACAAGGAGTGTTTGGTTGACAATGAAAGAGCGTTCTCTAATCTCCCAATATAGCATTTACTCAGCAGTTCAATCAGTAGGCAGCATAAAGAATGTGGTTATACAAGTGGGATGCTGCATGCAGCTAGGTGAGCAAGTTTGAAATGGGAAGAAGCAATTGCAATGAAGAAGAAAGAAAGAAAGTGAAGAAGCCAACACAGAAAAAACAACTCTAGGAACAGTAAAGAAGTTAAGAGGCAAAGAAAAGAAAACTTCTGTAACAGGCTGAAGAAGAGGCTTTGGCACTGCAAACTGAAATATACTTGGAGAAGAAACGAATGAAGCAGATGTAAAACTCAGATTGTGTGATTTTGTGTGTGAACTGTAAATATTAAGTTAAACATTTAAACAATACTAGTTTTTTATGTTTGTTGAGTGACTTCTGTTTCCATGAGCTTCAAACATAATAAAATAGAAGTAATTTTTCTTGTTTGTATAATAATTATTACTTACGTTTGTTATGACAATATCTAAGACCTATGTACAATATAATGTTTGACCGTTTACAGAAGGAATTTTGTGGTAAAAAAAGCTAACCAAAAAGTCACTAATTTCTGTTTACACAACTCAGTAGACATCCTGATCAAGCATGCGCTTTACAAATGGAAACTTATGAAAAATCTTTAACAAATACACTTATGTATTCTGCTAATTTCAAAATTGATTCACAAATATCTTCTTCAGAAAAAAAGTATTCCCCTCCCAAAGCAACCCTTTCCAACTAAGTTGCAGTGTCTCACCAAGAATGTATATTTTCCAAACATACAAACAAAGAGGGCACAAAGCTAATTGCCTATGGTAGTGATTAAAACCATACTTATTTAACATAAATGTCTAAAACTCATTCAAAAATCCCTAAAAATGCCTCAAAAATACCTAAAATTGACCCAAAACTGACCAAACAATTGCCTATTATAAAAGTTTCCGCAACCAGAGGGTCATGAACAGAATGTATGAACACATGAGCATTGTTTGTAATGTAACAATAAATAGAATATGTCAACAAATACTGGGCCCTGCTTATGACATTATTTCTACCATTGGGAGAAGGGGATCATATGGGCTCTGGGCCGCGTCTTTATTACCATTAGGGTTATACACATATATTAATTTTTCTAATGGAAACGGGATGAAAACGTTGGCATTTTAAAGGGAATATACCCACGTTGCGTGGAGGAAAGTGGGAAATTATTTAAGGAAAAGTGCTGGACACTGATGTGAGTTTTGGGTTTGTTCTTAAAAATAAATAATATATATCAAAACAACTAGGCTCCTATTATATTATAAATACATATTAAGTTCAATAAACATACATATATTTATAAAATTATAAACTCATGGCATACAGACTGAAAACAATTAGATATACAACTTAATGCGTAGAGGTTATATGGAGACATGTTCTAAATATTAATCTTGTTTATTACTATTTGCCTGTAATGGTCAGGGTGTGAATCTTCGCCATGTTTACTGAGTAACTTTAGTTTAATGAGTTTTCCACTCACCCTCCACACTTATCTGGGTGTATTCCCTCTTAAATCATCTTAATCACCCTACCCCATTAGCATAATTAAATGTGAATAGCATTATTCTAGATAAAATTATCTGCTTACTCACAAGATAATGGCTACACAAATAATTCTTCATGCAAAAAACATTGGACATAATTCATTATTTGACCTATTAGTACATTGTACATTGTACATTGTTGGTCTGGAATGTCTAATGTTTTGTTAAAACTAATAAGATTCCAGACAAACAGTTTGTATACACAAATAAGTCTTTGAGTAAAAGTTAAATATGTTAACATTTTTCCACGTTCTATCTTGAAGTAAATACAAATGTATACAATTTGGCAAAACAATAACAAGTAACATAAATAATTATCTGTAGCTGTCAACCCAATACTAATATTTCAAATGAATAAAAATTCACATCTGTATTTTACTTTTTTAAATCACCATAAATATATTTGCTTAGCAAGTATATAGTTTTTAATATAAAATATTTAAGAATGATTTAGAAATAAACTGACCCTGCATATCTAATAACATTATTTATTTGACATCTTTGCTAGTCAAAAGAGGAGGGGTGATTTTTCTGCTTGAAGCTCTTGAATGTGTTGATTTATGTACATTAATTTCGTTCAAATGAGAAGAACAATATGCCAATTAGTAAAAAATACACACAAATAGCTGTATATAATATAATAATACTAACAATTTGGTCGGCATCGGTGGCCTTTAGGTAAAGTGCTCTCCTCAGGACCTGATGTTCGTGGGTTCAAACCAAGTCGGGGTCAATGGATTTCCATCAAGCGATAAAACTCCATAGCGTAACTTCCTTCGGAGGGCAAGTAAAGCCGCCGGTCTCATGTCGATTGTTGCATGCAAAAAAAAAAAAACCCGGAGGATATGTGAAAATACCTTTTCTTGAAAAATTGATAGAGCTCTCGCTTATAGAAATTCTCATGCGCTGACATAAGCAGTCGGTTCAGAAAGTTCACGTTAAATATTTCAACTAAATAAATAAAACTTGATCCGTTCTTCGCACACATAAAAAATTCCAAGTATATTAAATTAGGAAATAAACACCTGGTTGCCAATTTTTTTAAGTGCTCATTGTACTGTATAATACCAAACTAACTCTGGCTACCCCAAACCAATTATTGTCATTAATAAATTAAAATAAATAAAATATTTGAAACAAAGCATTACTTAATCCACACCCTGAGTCCACAAACAAATCTAATTCACCGACAATGCAATCTCGGAACTATTATTTTTATTGTCATTGTGACAGAAACATGTTGAAAAAAAGAGCATCACAGATCAACAAAGAGAATAAATGAAATAACATAATATGTTAAAGAAATGTATTGAATACTTTGCAAAGAGAATCACTGCTCACCAATGTATGTGACTAAGAATCTTTAATTTAATTTGCTCCTAAAGAGGTGCTAGTGTAAAATTCGAGTTTTAGTTTTGTAATTATCACACTAATGTATCTATTTTTAAGATAATATTTGGTTTTTGTATCCATTTATTTTTAGGTATTTTCTGTCTGCCTGTACAAAATTAAAATTGAGTACAATATCTCCAAGTTATTTATTTTTATATTCCATTTTCTGGCCCTCTATTTTTAAATTACAAATTTTCCACCTATCAAGGTTATGAGGGGTGGTTATTTTAACAACTTGACAAATTTAAATTTTCTTCTATGTCAAAAAGTAGATTTACTAATAATTTTGATAAGATTTCTAACAACCACCACCACCTTTTTCACCACTCCCCACGGACACATTTTCAGTTATAACATTCCTATTTATAAATTTAAAACTTATTTATCTACCTAATACGACTTTATTACTTTATTGTCAAATTTCAGTTTTCGACAACACCAATTTGTTTTTTTTAATTGTCTCAATTCCAAGCGCTTCCATTTCCCAGGCTTTGATTTAATATGCCCATATGTTCAGACATTTGGCTATCCAAAGAGTTTATTGACTTCTAATATGCAATTTCTAAGTCCCCATTTCAAAAGCCCTCTTTGAGAAATATATGTTTAACACTCATTTGCTGTAACCCTTATACATTTTGACAAAAATTAAATTTTCTAGCTCACCTAAAGTTTTACTTTACATACACATATTTTCCTCACCACCTCTCTCACCCTTATTCACTATTTCCTAGAGTCTTAATTTAAAATTTCAGACTTTTATGGTCATTTGAAGGGGTCTCTTTAACTGATTATAAAATTTAAGTTTTATACCACACACAAAAGTAGTTGTTTATAATAGTTTTTTTTAATTCTACCTCTCCCCTTCTCCCTCCCATTGTTTTAACTCTCAAAGAAATGTTTATAAACTTATGAATAATCATGTGATCTTTAGCTGTCGCTTCTACCTGCTCGGCAAATTAAATTTTTTATCCAACCTAAAAAAAACTTTTGCTTACACTCCTCTCCCCTTATTTAATGGAATACCATTTTAAAATATACATTTTTATGACTTTTGTAACTGCACAGCCTAAATTGGAAGGCGTGTTTGTGTAATATTTGTAGCATGTCAAGTATGTAAAATTGACATTTACACCACGAGCCTACATAAAAGTACTAAATTATGATAATTATTATAGTGGAATCCAAAGAAGAGAATGAAAGTTGACATATTTAGGTATAATATGCTTAATCTATTTTCCATGACTGGATGGGCCCAGATACAGCCACCATACTTCTGAGAAGAAAATACTACAAGTGTGTAAAATAACACTCACGAGACGAATCCTTATAAAATACTATAGCTGAATCCAAAGAAGAGAATTAAAATAGATTTATTTAGCAATAATATCTTTCAAGACTTACTACTCAGCTAACAAGATGGGCTCTGATACAATCACAATGTTTTCAAGG
Organism: Timema douglasi; assembly: GCA_901482245.1. Lineage (NCBI taxonomy): Eukaryota > Metazoa > Arthropoda > Insecta > Phasmatodea > Timematidae > Timema > Timema douglasi. Next base: position 733 of record CABEEJ010007056.1, on the reverse strand, counting down.
AAATTACGACGAGTATGGTGGGGACACCAGCGTGGTAAATCTCACACACGTCCTCGCTGCATCACCCAATAGTTGAAATGGACGAGACCGGCTTGGAAGCAAAGTCTCTAGCCTAGAATGCTGCTGCTCTTATGGCGTTCCTTGGGACTTCTGTCTTTTCCTCCCCCCCTTTCTCTTTCTTTTCCTTTCTTCCCTTGTTACCGTCTCTCCCATTTGCCTGTATTTACGCTTTGTTCCTTTATTTCTGTTTGGCCAGAGAAATTGTATATAATGAGTGCCGCTCAGATTCACTTATTGTGCTTCACCACGTGGTCATTGTAGAAGGAATCGCCGGCAAGTCTATCGTAGGCCGCTAATTTATCCATGGACCAGTCACCATCCGCTCTGCAAATCCCGTCTTCTGTAAAGTGCACCAACTGGTCCAAGCTATGGTGATCCACAGGTTGCGCCACCACACCAAGTGTCATGGGCTCATCGTCTAACAAAGAAGAAGAGAATACCGCTGTAAACCCTGACATGATAATAAAATTATAAACCATTAAAATATACAAAACGAATTACCCAAATTTAGCCAGTTTTCCAGAGCGTCAAAACTCATATTGATGTTTGTGTGATCTAATTACAAATTAAAATGACCGAATGTAATTATTTGGGTTCTATTTATACCCATCTCAAAGGGATTGCCGACTGTAAACATATAAATATTCTATTGCGTCTCTGCGCATGCACAAAC
>CABEEJ010007055.1:0-13192 GCA_901482245.1 Timema douglasi | reverse complement strand
GGGGGGGGGGGGGGGGAATATAAGAGAAAACCACCCTCACTACGCCCAACAGTGTTTCGAAAACCCTTTATCTCCTTACCATTGGCGGACCAAACAGGACGAGGTTGTCGCCTTATATATTTTGGCAGTAGACCAACCCTGTGTAAAAATAATCTTTAGCAGGACCATCCAGAATCCAAGCAGAGTCACCAAAACTTGTGGTAGGTGTGGGAAACTATTATTATTATTATTATTATTATTATTAGCACCGCGTCTTACTACCCGTTCGGGTTATACGCACTTACGCTAATGTGTAATGGTAGGGTGATTGTGAGATGAAATGGAGGACCTACAGTTTAACGTGGAATCCGAACCACGGTGGAGGCCTGGCATTCCTCACATTCACAAGATGTCTTGTCAGAGGTGAAGGAAGGGTTTGGTAATCAGATAAATCTGTGCCGGGACCGAGGATTGAACCCCGGCCGCCAGCATAGTGGGAAACTATTGATATCGCCATCGCATAATGTCGATAGTAAACACTTCGCTATCGTGTCATCTTGAGTCTGGGTGCATGGTTCCGCAGAACTCAAAAAGTTGGGAAAGGGAGGATTGAAGGATTTTATTCTCTGATAATTCTAATGCTTAACTTTGCTGCACCTAATTACAATAGCCCCATGGCTTCTTTGGTGCAGACTGACAGCTTTGAAGAGACCAAATTATGTAAGGTATATAAGGTATGTTAGGTATATAAATGTTGACTGTCAGAAGTCAGCTGTGAGCTGTCAGTCAGCACCAAAGAAGCCATGAAGCTACTGTAGTTTTCCCATGAAACCTCGCGCTTTGAAACCTACTCTTTCAGTGAATTATGTTGAGAGGGAACTGACCTTTATTTCAACCCGACAGATAAGTGGTCCTTTTCACTTACCACTTAGTTGTCACCATGCCTCACCCAATTCAGGTCATTTGTTGTTGGGGAATCTGCTATCAAATAACTGGGTTTCATTCTGATCGATTATTCTTACGTTTCTTTAGTATATTATTCTAAAATTTTAGCAACTCCGCTACTATCGATAGACACGATAATAACGACTATCGATATTTGACCAACCCTAAGTTTTGTGGTCGACTCCTCTGATCACTTAGCCTCTGGTAAAGGACATAAAATCTAGCTAACCTGTTACTCCCAAGAGAGAGGATGGCTACATTCCATGACTGAAACTGGGTCCCTAACTAGGGGGCAGTGACCATAATAAAATAAAAAGTTCAAGGCCATGGGTTGAGGGACTGCTGGTAGTAAAGAGAGAAAGAGGAGGGTCGTTGGGGTTTTCGACAACTTCGGGACTTACAAAGGGACCGAGAATAAAAGAAGAAGAAGAATAAAAATATATCTCTAGGCATCAGTGGTAAAATCATTCAAGTCGAATAAGTATACATATTTCAAGGTAAAAAATAGTTTTAGGACTGAAAGAACCTCACAGAGGTTCAAATTTATCCTTACTGTAACCGGCAGAAATGGCCGCACGGATAGTGTATCTGACTCTGACTCGCCAAATCGGATTTTTATCTCTTTGAGCTTATATTAGGGTAGTTTTTAAACAATATAATCCCATTTTAAATTCATAGGCTTTCGCAGTTGCTTGAATATTTATCATTTTCCTCCAATTCTCTAATACAGCACGGTCTAGGGGTTAAGGTGTCAGACTTCTGTGCTGGCTTCCGGGGTTCAATCCTCGGTCCCGGTACAGATTTATCTGATTACCAAACCCTTCCTTCACCTCTGACAAGACATCTTGTGAATATGGGGAATGCCAGGCCTCCACCGTGGTTCGGATCCCACGTTAAACTGTAGGTCCTCCATTTCATCTCACAATCACCCTACCATTACACATTAGCGTAAGTACGTATAACCCGAACGGGTAGTAAGACGCGGTGCTAATAATAATAATAATAATAATAATATATCGTTATGGGAGCTGTGTGCTGTGTCTGTTCTAAATTTAAGTTAGTTTTATCAGTCGTGTGCTGATGTAATAAGTTGGTTCAGAAAGTGCGCATTTGTCCCCAAATAATAATAATAGTTTTAGTTAACTTCTGAGGGTCGAACTAAGTTTCTTGAGTCTCGACGTTGGCCCGACTTATCGTAAGGTCAAAAAGTCAATGCACGTTCTATCGTATAGAATAACGTCATAACTCATGACACACATTTGATCAAACGCGATCCAAGCTAGTACAGTAGCCCCGTGGCTTCTTTGGTGCTGACTGACAGCTCACAGCTGACTTCTGACAGTCAACATTTAGGTATATACCTATTTAGGTATATACCTACATTTTGACCGTCAGAAGTGACAGCTGCTAAACACATGTTTTTGCAGATCATATTGTTCGGCGTAGGGATACATAATTTGGTATGGTAACTTTTCAAAGCTGTCAGTCAGCACCAAAGGAGCCATGGGGCCACTGTAGATGGTCTTGAACATGAATGAGTTGGGGGTGGTTCCTAGTCTGGCTTAGAGTTGACAATTATTTCTGATAGAGTTCCGGGACACTCGATACGAGGTTATCGTAGGACTCTTGATAGGATTACGTACATCATGTCACAGATAAATGTTTTACTTGGGGATATCTCCATTATTTACTAATATAGAGCCAAAATTTAAAAAAAATATATTCATAATGTCATTTTATGCACGCCATTTGTAATTCTTTTCATATTTGGTGTTGTGAAATAAAGGGCTATGCCAATTTATTTTCCTTTGTCTGTTCTCATAATTTTTAATTTATACTCAAAATGTATTATACTATAAGCATACTCAGATTCCATGTGTTTTGGATCAAATTAATTGATTAAAAAGCAATAACGTTTGTAAATACATCAATTATGTCTTTATTTAAACTGTCTATATAAACTTATAGCAAGTAGTCCTGTGTATAATAGCGTGGAGCAGAGCAGCAACACATTTCTTGATTTCGGGACATTTTATGGTGGGGTTCACGCAGGAAATAGGACATTAAAAAAAAAAAACATTTTTATCCAATTTATTTACCCCAATATCTATTAATATAAAAAGGGGCGTGTTAACACACCTTTCCTACTAATCCCTCTTATCACCAGTCATTTTTATATATTAGCTAGATTGTGATATAAACACCTAACCTAACCTAACCTAACGTCTATATCCACGCCTTCCTTTACTTCCTACTAGTTGGTCCGCCCACCCCAGGAAACAGGGCAGTAAGTTAAATTCCGGGTCTGTCTCGGCCAATCCGGGATTAGGTTGCTAACCCTAGTACTAATTACGCTAGCAAGTTAAGAACGAGTTAGGTTGAATTTAAAGTAAGTGTACCCGAATTTGCTTGGAGGAAGAGTGAAAAACCATCGAGGAAAAAAAACGCCATCGGTACATTCGATCAGGATTCGAACCCGAATCCCCCTGTCATCGGTATAAGTGTGAGAGCGGTTCCTTAGACCATGCGGCAACTTAAGCAGGTTTCCTTGTTATTCAGTTTAAATTGTTTATGATTATATTTTAACCGTTATCCAATTCAGAACAACTGAATTTTGATAAAGCTTCATACAATTACGTTTTACAAAAATAAGTGGACCTTCCTACCTAAGTCGGTCTCTTCATATTAATTGGACTGTAAATGGTTATTATTTCGGACACAAGCTAGGAATCGGCTACATCTGATACAAAATGTTGGATTTTAGGTATTAATTGGTATACATTTTAGATTGTGAACAAAATACCTGTTTGCATGGTGAGGTACAGTAGCCCCATGACTTCTTTGGTGCTGACTGTCAGCTCACACCTGACAGCTGATGGCTTTGAAAAGTTACCAGATCAAATTATATATCCCTACGCCGAACCATATGATCTGCAAAAATATGTGTTTAGCAGCTGTCACTTCTTGACAGTAAAAATTTAGGTATATACCTAAATGTTGACTGTCAGAAGTCAGCTGTTAGCTGTCAGTCAGCACCAAAGAAGCCATGGGACTACTGTAAGCAAAGTGTGGGGTGGCAGAGGTACTATTATATCTGCTAGCCCTTCCAAACACACGCAAAAACAACAACAAAGAATACTATTTCTACCGGACATATACCGTTCTTGTTCTCACATACATAGAACAGCATTCTCCCCCTAAACCTATCCCTCGGGCGTCCGCAATGAAATGTGGTCTATCAGCTGAATGACCTTTTAGGGACAAATGTGACAACAATTTGTCTATGGATTCGAGGCATGGATCGTTTCTGTAATGAATTAAAGAGTTGTAGTCGACCTTTATGAGAATGGATAATTAATTAATTAATAATAATAATATTTAGTACCGCGTCTTACTACCCGTTCGGGTTATACGCTTTAAGTACTAATTACTCTAATGGATTAGGAATTGGGAAGGTTGAATTAGAGGAAGTGAACCCGCATTTGCGTGGAGGGAGAGTGGAAAACCATTTAGGAAAAACAACCCCCAGTTCACCCGACCGAGATTCGAACCTCGATCTCCCCGTTCTCAGCAGTCGAGCTCAACACGACAAGCGCGTTAGCCAACTACGCCACCGAGGCGGGTGATAATTAATTACAATAATAAAGACACCACCTCCTGAATTAGTTCGTCTCGGAAATTGCAACTTTGAAACATCAAAACCACTATAACAATCCTCAATTAACTTTAAGTTTTATGTTTCTACTCTATTAGCAGCATCTTCTACCTCTTTTGATTTTAATCTTAACATTGTCGGTATGTTTTGTGTGGAAAGTAAATGCTATGGTGTTTTTTGTCGGAGTTTTTCTTTCAAACCAACACTTCAATAAATACGTGAAGATTTTTGATGTAGCAATGCAACAATTGTAAATGATCTATTAACATTTTTTTTAAAACTATGAATTGTTATTTTCAGAAAGCACAGTATTGTTACCACAATAAATAAAATGTTAGAAACTCAAACGTTGTAGGTGAAGCCTTAATCGCAGAAGAGTGAAACGCCATTGAGAATTATTTAATTATATATCTTGATTACTTTTTATAAAAACTATTAAATTAAGATATAACGTTTTTTATTGTTATTGAGACGTGTCGATTCTTTTCGTTTCGAAAACAACCTAGGTGGCCTACATGAACACTTTTCCCCTTCACTAGGCCATCCGCATATTTGAACTATTATTATTATTATTATTATTAGCACCGCGTCTTACTACCCGTTCGGGTTATACGCACTTACGCTAATGTGTAATGGTAGGGTGATTGTGAGATGAAATGGAGGACCTACAGTTTAACGTGGGATCCGAACCACGGTGGAGGCCTGGCATTCCCCACATTCACAAGATGTCTTGTCAGAGGTGAAGGAAGGGTTTGATAATCAGATAAATCTGTGCCGGGACCGAGGATTGAACCCCGGCCGCCAGCACAGGAGTCTGACACCTTACCCCTAGACCGCCAGGTCATCATATATTTAAACTAATGAGGTAGGGATGATGAAGGTATAAGTGAGCCGAAATGTACTTGCATTTACGTAGAGAGAGTGTGTAAGGCCACCAAAACCTTAGCACACCCGGCCGTGATTTGGAACCCTTACTTCTATGTCCCCAGGAAAACCAGACTACACTACACCGAATATCACCTCTGAGGTAAACTATATGTATTATTGAGCAAAACTTTATCCTCGCTTTCTATCTCTGTTAAACTGTTGCCAAATCTCCTCTCTTTCAGTTTTGTCGCAAGGTGGTGTGCTGAGGTAAAACGGATCTTCAGGCAACATCGGTGAACCAGCGTTGCAACACTTGTCTTATAGGTCTATACAAGGGGTTATTGAGCACACAAAAACAAGAGAATGACAACGCTGTTTCCCAATAATAGCCATAACCATGCAGTTTACTCAGAGATGATATTCAGTATAGACTAATTATTTTGTACACGGGTACACTTGAGTGACTCCAAACAGTTTTTTTTCATCCGAAACCAAATTCATTTTACCTAAGGCCAAACTATTATTGGAGGTTCAAATGCATCATACTGATAAGACTACATCCAAAATTATAATGTACGGAAAGAGAAATGCATAAATGTGGCCAAAAAACATAGACAGTCATAGGACGGCAGTCTAGGCTGACAAGTGCATTCTTATATCGAGTCAGTGTCTTGAGTTGAGTAGTCAGGCGAATTCCATCGAGAGAGGAATGTCCGGCTCATGACCCGTAGTTCATCAGTGAACAAACTGACTCAACTAGCTATTCAGCTGTGTCGTGATCCTCACTAAACGATGTTGGACACATGTAGAGCAGCTATATAGTCAAGCATTTTCATCATTTTAGAATTTATATTGCCCAATGTAAACGGTTAGCTCTGTATGGGATTGTACAATGTACATAGATGGACATATGATTTGAAATAAAGTAGTTCACTCTTAAAGAAACATGTAAAACTAGCAACCCGTGGCTGCTTATGGCCCGACCCGTGATTCTCTACAACCTACGGACATTTTGATAAACACCACCTTATTGTTAGTTTTATAAAAGTTGTAGAGACACACCATTTGGGATGATGATATTTAGAAATTGGGTGTTATTTGGAGTAACCAGCAGGCAGGGTTGGTGTAGCAAGTTTTTTACTCTTAATTCACTAGAGATAAAGTGCTAAAAATGGTTAAAGTTCCGCACTAAATTTATGAAATGTCATCATGAAAAACGAAAGTGACTTCAACAAATGAGTTGAAGCCTAACCAACACACCAATGCTGCAAGTAAAAATTAATATTTCTGGTAAAAAAAAAGTATCAATATTTGGATTTAATCTTGACTTTCGTTTTGTAATAGTAAGAATTTTGAAATAAAAGTTTATTTTACTTTATATGTTGGCAATATATAATTTTTCAAAATTTGGCCCAGTTAGTGTTTTCAATTTTCACTTTGGCCCTTTTGATCAAATGAGTGCGGCGAGTACCTGCTCTAGCTAGAGTATAGAATACAGACCCGTATCGGTGAGCGCGCAGGATAAATGTCCAGCACAAGGTCACCATATTTCTTAGAGCAAAAAAAAAGAGGAAATGTTGAAAAGCTTGTTTATTTTCTCTTAAAGTACAAAAAATTTCATGATTTCTATACTGCGATTTGAACTGCTTTAGGATACGCGTGGTGGGTAGGTTGGAGGGGCATGGATGCCACATCACCGGGGTTTGCACGTTACTACTATGCAAGCACACTCAATGACTGCCAATAAATCTGGCAACGTGCATCGGTTGATATGACAACTACCCTTCATAGATTGGTCGAGCATGTGACGAGACTCCACTCCTGCTACGCTGACCTCACTCTTATAGCAGTTTAAAACACAGTATAGGATATAGAGATTTTGAGGGATAGCATTTAGCTATAATACCATAAACTGTCTATCAAGAGCCCTCAACATATAAAGTCTGTTCACGGTAGGAATTTATTTCTGAAAGGCCTTTTTCCCTACCAGAAATCTATTGTATAGTAGGATATTGGTAGGAAAAAAGACCTTTCAGAGAGTAATTCCTACCGTGAATGGAGTATACACACCTTTTAGAATAATAGTCTCGCAACAACGTGTTTAAATTAGCTGCACAATAACTAAGGCACTACTAATACAAAGACTGCCCCTTTCATACTAACAGCTCCCTTACAACAATATGGTCGTATACGGTCATCAATTGGAAAACTAACGTGAGNCAATATGGTCCTTTACGGTCATCAATTGGGAAACTAACCTGGGTCTTTCCCCCCCCCCCCCTCTTAACAACACTATCTCCAGCACGTGACCAGTTGTTTAAATACCGCACGTCTACCATTTTCATATGTACAATTTTACTTAAAGTACAAATTTAAAGTATTTACAATTATATTTTTAGTGTAAATAAATTCTTCTTAAACATAAGTTCTCGAATAATAAAAATTCGATTTTATAAATCATCCTAATGTCATTAATATCATCTCTTCCTATTCGATAGCACTGACGGAAAGTAATCAAAAAAATCTGAATCTGAATCGAACTTAAATCCAATAACTGTTGCCCACAATTAATATTTATGCTGAGAGATATGCAGAATAAACTGAGATGCTTTAGATCACACAGTCAACTCGAGTCTGTTCGCTGTGGCGCATATTCGCATAAACCAGTCAAGTCAAGTCCGGTCAAGTCTGGTCAAGTCAAGTCCGGTCAAGTCTGGTCAAGTCAAGTCCGATCAAGTCTGGTCAAGTCAAGTTAAGTCAAGTCAAGTCAAGTCCGGTCAAGTCAAGTCAAGTCAAGTTCGGTCAAGTCAAGTCAAGTCAAGTCCAGTCAAGTCAAGTCAAGTCCGGTCAAGTCAAGTCAAGTCCGGTCAAGTCTGGTCAAGTCAAGTCCGATCAAGTCAAGTCAAGTCAAGTTAAGTCAAGTCAAGTCAAGTCAAGTCCGGTCAAGTCAAGTCAAGTCAAGTTCGGTCAAGTCAAGTCAAGTCAAGTCCGGTCAAGTCAAGTCAAGTCCAGTCAAGTCAAGTCAAGTTCAAGTCAAGTCAAGTCAAGTCCGGTCAAGTCAAGTCAAGTCAAGTCAAGTCCGGTCAAGTCAAGTCCAGTCAAGTCAAGTCCGGTCAAGACAAGTCAAATCCGGTCAAGTCAAGTCAAGTCCGGTCAAGTCAAGTCAAGTCAAGTCCGGTCAAGTCAAGTCAAGTCAAGTCAAGTCAAGTCAAGTCAAGTCAAGTCAAGTCAAGTCAAGTCAAGTCAAATCCGGTCAAGTCAAGTCAAGTCCGGTCAAGTCAAGTCAAGTCCGGTCAAGTCAAGTCAAGTCAAGTCCGGTCAAGTCAAGTCAAATACGGTCAAGTCAAGTCAAGTCCGGTCAAGTCAAGTCAAGTCCAGTCCGGTGGCTGTGGTGCCCTAACTATCATTTGTGAAATTAGGGTTCCCCCTTTTCACAGTGATGAATTAACGGCCGGGGGATGGATGTTGTGTCTGTTCTAGATTTAAGGTAGTTTCTGAGTCGTGTGCTGATATAATCAGTTGGTTTAGAAAGTGCACGTTAAATACCACAAATAAACGGGGGGGAAATTAATAAGTCATACATTCGAAAAATTATCGTTTAAATTCCTACAATTGTGGTCGTCCAACTTATCAAGAGTCCCATCTTCTCACCAGCAACCTTTTCCTGGCAAGTTTTGACTTTCAGCTGACAGACCAGAAATCTCACCCCACCTTCATTCCTTTACAACCCCCTGAGCCTGGAATAGTTCCTTTTCACCCCGTCCAACAAATGCTGCCTGCAACGTTGACATATTTCCTTGGGACGATGCAATTCGGATGTAGGACCTAGCAGACCAAACCATACTATCAGAGTAGATTACGGACCAAGTGTGTACACATATTAATTATTATTATTATTAATATTATTATTATTAGCACCGCGTCTTACTACCCGTTCGGGTTATACGCACTTACGCTAATGTGTAATGGTAGGGTGATTGTGAGATGAAATGAAGGACCTACAGTTTAACGTGGAATCCGAACCACGGTGGAGGCCTGGCATTCCCCACATTCACAAGATGTCTTGTCAGAGGTGAAGGAAGGGTTTGGTAATCAGATAAATCTTTGCCGGGACCGAGGATTGAACCCCGGCCACCAGCATAGAAGTCTGACACCTTACCCCTAGACCACCAGGTCACCTACACATATTAATATTAAAATTATGAACTATTTAGGATGAATAACAAAACATACAGTGTTGGCCTCTGAGATTTCTAATAATCACGGAGATCTGGCCACTTTTTATGACCGATGCTGTAAGTAGAGTAGTTTACCTAAAAAAGTATGGTCATTAGGTATTTTAAAGCATATACAGTCTCTTCGCCATTGGAGTGGTGGTAATGTTAACACATGTATTGAGCCGCTGCCACTTTTGACAGTTAAAATTTACACAGCAAACTATTTCTTTTAATACCCGCCTCGGTGGCGTAGTTGACTAACGCGCTTGTCGTGTTGAGCTCGACTGCTGAGAACGGGGAGATCGAGGTTCGAATATCGGTCGGGTGAACTGAGGGTGGTTTTTCCTAAATGGTTTTCCACTCTCCATCCACGCAAATGCGGGTTCACTTCCTTTAATTCAACCATCCCAATTCCTAATTCATTAGCATAATTAGTACTTAAAGCGTATAACCCGAACGGGTAGTAAGACGCGGTGCTAAATATATATTTCTTTTAAAATTATTTCTTTACTTTTAAGAATGTTTACATTATTAAAATACAAAATTATCAAAATAACGATTGGGATGTTTATTCGTGGAAGCAGCGTCTGCCCCGTAAACATGCTTTACGAACGAGATCTTCTAAAAGTATGCTTTCGCGTTTCCCTTTCCGATAGGTGCGCCCTCTAATGGAACGCGGATGGTCACGCGTATTTTACAAATACGTGTATAGATTAATCTCACCGCATCAAAACACACACGAATTAAAAGTAACATAACAATAATATATTTAAGCACTTATTTAAACTCAGTCTTAAGGGTGTAAACTGTTATAAAAATATTTTTTGGTCCATAGAATAGCTTTCAAGTTTTTTGTTGGATTATATTACCTATTTCTGCAAATCAAGAAAATTCTTACTAAAATATAATTTAGCACCGCGTCTTACTACCCGTTCGGGTTATACTCTTTAAGTACTAATTACGCTAATAGATTAGGATTTGGGCAGGTTGAATTAGAGGAAGTGAACTTGCATTTGCGTGGAGGGAGAGGGGAAAACCATTTATGAAAAACCACCCCAAGTTCACCCGACCAAGATTCGAACCTCGATCTCCCCGTCCTCAGCAGTAGAGCTCAACACGACAAGCGCGTTAGCCAACTACGCCACCGAGGCGGGTCTTACTAAAATAACAAAATCTACAAGTTTTTTTGGGAGATATATTGAATACATTGGCACCTTCCTCAAAATACCTCAAGTTTCTCGTCAATGGTAACGTTTTCACCGAGTGGATAGCACTTTCAGAAGTTACCAACAAATTAATCAAAAATTGATTTTACAGGAGGTCTACTAGCTTTTTCTTCTTCTTCTTCTTCTTCTTTGGTTTCTATGTCATCAAAGCGGATACATTACATCAAAAATTGGAATTTCTTCAGACTCATCACCTATTTGAATCATCCATTTTTCGTAATTCTAGAAGGTTTATACGATTGGCGCGGTGAACCTCAGCCTGATCGAGCAAACCGAATAGGGCTCTCAATTTAATTTCCTCCGTTTCACTGGTGTCTCTTGGGCAAGAATAACTATTTTGTATAAAAATAACATAATTGTTTGTATACTCAGTTGAATCGTGGTATTACTGAACAAGCGTTTCTATATTCTAAGAATATCCGAGACATACTTGGCTGGATGTGCAGCAAAATGCTATGTTTGATGCGTTTAATATGCAATGCCCTTTTTTTTTGTCATTTCCAAAAGCTTATATGCGTATTCTTCTTCTTCTGAATGCCTGTATAGCAACAGTATGGTTATTTTCGCCATCCTCCTCACTAGAATCATCACTTTGCTCCGATTGCGAATCATCATCTAGTTTCCAGTTAAGCTCTTCATCATCTGTATAACTTTTTTTTCCAAACAATCCTCATTATCACTGGCATAAATAAGAACAGCGTTCCTGATGGCTTTGAGATCCACATAACCATTCAATTCGAAAGTTTTCTTTGACAAGTCATATTGCCCGCTGAAAAAAAAAAGCCACATGCATGGTCGTGCGTAGTCTATTTGATATTTTATTATTATTATTATTATTATTAGCACCGCGTCTTACTACCCGTTCGGGTTATACGCACTTGCGCTAATGTGTAATGGTAGGGTGATTGTGAGATGAAATGGAGGACCTACAGTTTAACGTGGAATCCGAACCACGGTGGAGGCCTGGCATTCCTCACATTCACAAGATGTCTTGTCAGAGGTGAAGGAAGGGTTTGGTTATCAGATAAATCTTTGCCGGGACCGAGGATTGAACCCCGGCCGCCAGTATAGAAGTCTACACCTTACCTCTAGACCACCAGGTCACCATTCATTTACTATAACTTATTTATTTTTAAGATTTATAAGCAAAAAGGTAATTCAATGAAACATAGAATGAAAACTAATCTTTTAAAGAAAGTGATATGGCCATATTTTAAAATATCCTTTGTTTTGTTTATTCTTCATATAACTTATAACGATACTGATTTAGTTTTGTATTTATGGACTGTAGTAAGCCTACTGTAACGGAAATACATTAATGACGATATAATTTAATTAGTTGTAAATATAAACCAAATAAAATTGTTTTTATCTATAAAATTATATAAAAATCAATAGACTAATCAGAATTTCATAAACGGATAAATACGCAGTAAGTAAACACAGAATTATATTAATTAAAATGATAAAGTCAATTATTATTTTCTTAGAATAAATATTAGATTATAAATTAAATGGAAATGATACAAATAATATGCTAATTGTCATTTAGAGGATAATAATATTTTAAGATAAAAATCAACTTTTGAATGGGAAGCAAATGCTATCAGTTTATATTTGGATAACATTATTTTAACATCGAATGGTTTTTCCTAGATGTATTATTAAAACAATGCCAATGGAACTTAGTCGAGAAATATTAAATGTAAGTGAACTAACAATAGTCTAGTTTAAGTATTCATTTCTGCACTAATTAGATAAACAGTTAGACAAGAAAGAATACAGAATTAAATTAAAACAATAATATTAGTCACATACAATTCGGTTCCAAGTTATAGACTATGGCTGTTGAGGTGATTCGCAACGCTTGCGGCAAACACCAAGCCTATAAGAAATTCACGAGCTAAGTTTAAATGGATGACAGCTCGAAATGTTACTAGAAGTAACCCCTAATATATCACTACGCCAACAGCTGACATCTACCACTTTGGATGACTGTATGAAAACAGATGGTAATATATTAATGTGATAGTTAACCACAATGATTTAGGTCAATATTATTTATATATTTATTTTAGGTTGGACACAAAGTTTATTAATCGTTTTATTCCACTTAAAAAAATATTAACACCACTTTCACAAAAACTTCTAACGAACATAGCCTCAAAATGGCGACTGATGAATTTAAACCATATGAATGAACATAACGGTAAACATGTTTTCTACAATGATGCAGACACGCAGTTGATGAAAATACTTTATTCAGTTAAATATTTCAAAATACGATAAAATAATCATAAAAT
>CABEEJ010007054.1:10689-21517 GCA_901482245.1 Timema douglasi | reverse complement strand
CCCTTCACTCCCCCCCGCAACCCCCCACCCTTTTACAAGACAATCTCTATGTCACAGCACCCTCCCCTTCCCCACTACCTCCTCCCCCTTTGCTGACTGATTTACTTTGTTTCTTGTTTCTCTCAGATCTAGCTTGGAGGGTATACTCGTATACAAGATACCTATCAGAATCAATCTGTCCATAACAGGTTGGGAAATTGAAATATACTCTTTCAAAGTCCCTTTTTATATCTGTACCCCTCCCCCTTTTTTTTACCTTTTATATTTGATAGTAAAAAAAAGAGGGGTAGTAGCTTTTCTTATTGGCTTAAGAATGAGTTCCTATATTTGTGTCGGATTGATAATATTGGTGATGATTTAAGTGTGTTGATTAGATTATTTTTTATTTATTTGAGGTATTTAACATGCATTTTATGAACCAGCTGATTATATCAGCAACACGAGAATTTCTATGAGTAATAGCGAAAGGGCCTACAAATTTTACTTTACAGGGTTATTTTACCAAGCTACAATCGACGTGGGAGCTACGGATTTACTTTCCCTCCGAAGAAAGTTGTGCTACGGATTTTTATCACTCAAGAAAAATCCGTCGACCTCGGCTGGGCTTGAACTTACAAACATCGGGTCCTGAGGCGAGAACTTTACCCAGGCCTATTTTTAATAAAGCCTGTGCGAATCCAAATGAAATTTCTTAAAACGAAAATATTTTGATTAGGATCTTAGAGGGAATATGTGATAAAAAAAATATTATCAAATACAAAATCTCATGCTTCGGTGGCCGCATGGTTCAAGGCATCACTCTCGCAATATACTGGACTCCCGATCACGGGGACTTCGAGGTTTGAATCCCAGTAGGATGTAATGAGGTTTGTTTTTACCAAATGTTTTTCCACTCTCCCACCACGCAAATGAGGGTAAACTTCCTCTAAATATAAACATCCCAGTCCCTAAAACCATTACTGTAATTAGTATATAAGTGTATAACCTGAACGGGTGGTAAGAGATGGTGTTAAAAAACACATTTAAAAAAATTCAATCATGTCTAATAAAACGTGTTCAAATAACTACTAGATTTTAAATATTTCTGAGATTCGCAGGTTTATAAGCTACAAGTTAAATAATAATAATTATTATTATTATTAGCACCGCGTCTTACTACCCGTTCGGGTTATACGCACTTACGCTAATGTGAAATGGTAGGGTGATTGTGAGATGAAATGGAGGACCTACAGTTTAACGTGGGATCCGAACCACGGTGGAGGCCTGGCATTCCTCACATTCACAAGATGTCTTTTCAAAGTTAAATAATGAATCCATACTAGTTTTTTCAAAATTTTAAGCTATTCAATTGTTTTACTTTTAGATCATAATTTCGGATCGAATTCCAACTCGTTCGATTCTGGTTTATAATAAGGTTTAAAATCTTTAATCCAGTACAAATCTTTCAAAAAATTAAGAATCGGAATTTCTAATCGAATAAAAAAATCTAACATTTTTCCAATTTTGATTCAAAATTTCAAAGTATTGCAAAGGTTTAATTTGTTTATTATAATTTAAAAGGTTGAACTATTTAATTCAAGCAGAAACAATTAGATTTTGGCATTGTGTTAAATAAAAGAGATTTACTACATTCCAACACTTAATTTTTTGGATGGGGATTTCAAATGTATAAAATAAAACTGGGGAGATGGTGGAGAGGTGGGTTCACAAAGATAAAATGGTTTACAAACACTGTCCTAAAGACATCCAATTTTTTTTTAATTGAGGGAGAAAAATTAAATTTCTTAAAAATCTATATATTACATTCGACCTATGCATTGCATTCATTAATAATTAATATACTTTTTATAACTTTGAATGGAAACTTTATTAGTTTTTTTTTTATAAAAAGGTATGTAAAATTAGTATATTTTCTATTAAGTCATAAAAAGTATATCAATTATTAGTGAATGCAAGAACGGGTCTACTTTAATATTTTTTGTACGAAATTTTGATTTTTTTTTTCTCCGCACAGGTCTGTATTCATCATCCCCCCCCTTCCCGCGCTGTTTATTTTTGAGATGACCGTCATCGTCGAGCAATATTTGAATAATGAGCCTCCCCACACCCCCCTTCCCATTTCCACCCTAAAGAAAATTCTGGTTAAGTGCCTGTGCCTAAGGTAGGTCTAGGTACGTTTTGGATAAGAGGATTCTTTTCTTCTTATCTTACCAAACCCTTCCTTCACCTCTGACAAGACGTGTATTAATCACAACTTGTGAATGTGAGGAATTCCAGGCCTCCCACCGTGGTTCGGATCCCACGTTAAACTGTAGGTCCTGCATTTCATCTCACATATCACCCTACCATTACACATTATCGTAAGTGCGTATAACCCGAACGGGTAGTAAGACGCGGTGCTAATAATAATAATAATAATTCTTATGGGTAGTTTCGATGTTCTCCTACCACTGAAATCAGCACTTGGAAAAACCTCAGCTACCAAAAGACAGGAGAGAAGAGGGGGTGATTGGGGGCGGAGGGGGCTCAGAATCGATATATAGGTGGACCCCAGGGTGCGGGTAAGGGTGTCACAATGACGATGCGGGTAGGGTCAGTGACTTCTGGGTGACTTTTTATACTCCTGATCTGTGACTTTATGAGTGGTTTATCCTGGACTGGATCCTTTTCTGAGATTGGTTGATATTCAAGATCTGTTGAGTTCAACATAATATGAAGAAAATTAACTTTTATGTTTCTACTGGAGAATTATTATTATTATTTTATTGATTTTCTTTTGACCCAAAAAAAGTGTTGTAAAAACTGAAG
The DNA here is from genome assembly GCA_901482245.1 of Timema douglasi. Taxonomy (NCBI): domain Eukaryota; kingdom Metazoa; phylum Arthropoda; class Insecta; order Phasmatodea; family Timematidae; genus Timema; species Timema douglasi. The sequence goes on along the minus strand of CABEEJ010007054.1, from coordinate 18,709 downwards.
AAAAAAACACTGCTCCTAGCTCACGTTTCCTACACCCCCAAATTAAAATATATTAATATTATTAATATTATTAATATTATTATTAGCACCACGTCTTACCACTTGTTCGGGTTATACGCTTATATATTAATTATACTAATGGTTTTAGGGATTAGTAAGGTTATATTTTTAAGGAAATGTACCAGTATTTGCGTGGAGGGAGAATGGAAATCCATTTATGAAAAAAAAACACCCTTAGTACCATACATCTGACCGAGATTTGAACTTCGATCTCCCCGTCATCGGCAGTCTAGTATATCGCGAGAGTCGCGCGTTAGACCATGCGGCCATTGAAGCGGATGGTGTCTATTACTCTTCCACTCAAAAACTACCAAACCGATTGTGTTGAAATCTCGTATGGACATAAGTTACAACTACCTGTTAACATTCAAGTTGTTTTATCCAGGTCAAATTTATGTTTTCCTTCATTTTGTTTCAAGATGGCGGCTGCAAAATAACATCTGTTAGTACTTCACACGCATAAACGACAGAATCTATTGTGCTAACATTCTTGCGTGGATCTATGTTGGGCGCCAAGTTGACATAAACGTTTGACCAAAATGTTTATCCGCCATTTTATTTAAAGTTTCCGGACACAATACACTACTTGTTGGCATTTATTTTTTCTTTCAACTGTAACTCTTTTTTACGCAAAAAGATTACACTGACTGTCTAGAAATTTTGTGTTTACATAACAAGAGGGTGTTATTAACATATTTTTACGTACATTTTGTTTCGTTATGGTGGCTACCTAAGACCAAAATTTCGCTTTTGCCTCAGTTTATGCCAAAAGTTTTTTTTTTTTTTTTNCAAACCAACCTTTAAATTTTCTTTTATATAAATATCTATAATAAAACAAATACCTTGCTAATAAAGGGTAATTAGATAGGATTAAATATAGTATAAATAAACTTTTCAAACAATATTTTGAGATGTAATTATAAATAAACTAGTGAAAGGGCGGTTCGCTAAAATACGAGGATCATCTGATACGTACGTACGTTGTAACTTCAGCCGACAGAATTTGAAGAGGAAAACAAAAAAAAAGAACCTTCATTTAATTCACTAACGACCATGTTGTATTACTGATGCTGCACAACAAAGAAAAATCGAGCCTCCCCCCTCCTTTACCCCCCTCCCCCCCCAAACAAAAAACAAAGCAAAATGACCATCGATATCACGTAGGGTAGGTTTCGTTGTGTACTGGAACCTTATCGACAATGGGAAGCCTGTATGAGTTAGAGAATGAGAAAAAGGGGGGGTAGATAGGGGAGGGGGAGGGTTTTAGGGTAGAGAAAAAAAAAGCCAATTTAATTTGGACCGTGAAAACAACGTCATATTTCATAAGATATGTTCTACCAGGGTTCTCTCTATCTTTTTTGTTTTTTGTTTCTATTTATCTCTGTTGTCTTCGTTACATTGTGTGTGTGTGCGTGTGTGCGTGTGTGTGTGTGCATGTGTGCGTGTGTGTGTGTGTGTGTGTGTATGTGTGTGTGTGTGGTTTTGTACAGCATGTTACAAATCATAGTAGCACCGAAAAAGATCTCATCGATTGTTTTATATTTCCAGAACGAAAGTGACGTATGTACTAAAAAAAAAAAAATTCATGGCATCATCCCGAGTAGAACCATACCGACTTAGCGGCCGCCGTTTGTTGGCGAAGATACTGCCAACTTCTGGGGAAAGAGTGCCATGTGTTTGGAATTATGAACCCTCCAGCCATTAATATCAGTTTCTCAGACCGGAGTGGCTACTTCTTTTTTTTCTTAGTTCAAGTAGCTCCTCATTTGTACTCACAAGGCTGAGTTGACCCCATTTCAGACAACACTCCTTCACAGAAAAATCTGGAAGCACCAAAGCTCGAACCCGGGATTTTTGGATCCGTAGCCAGGAACTCTTTGAAAGTGGCGTATGTACCAAAGAAAAATTTAAAATAGAATTATTTTATTTATTATAAAATTCTAAATAAAGAAAGCTTTTGAATATTTATTTTTGTCCTGTGAGGTTGGCATTGATTTATTATTTTTTTTTATTTTCTCTCTTTTTTTCTATGTTTAACAGCTTCTCTTTCTCTTACCCACAATCACTGAGCTAAACGAGACAAGACGATAAAACTTGATTCACATGTTCACCGAAAATAGAAAGCAGAATCTGCTTAGGTGACTCAGCAACTCACACTCTGTATGTTTACCCATGATGCATTGCAACGCTTTAAAACAGCTGACTATCAACATGTTTTATTTTCTTGTGGATAAACATATATTCTAGATCATTCTCCCGATGTATGTTTACAAATTATAACGCTGCGTCGTGGCACAATCCAATACATCGATACAAGCTTTACATTAACGGGTTATTTACAATCTCCTCACAACAACCAACGAAGCTGTCTGCTCGCGTCTAGCTCTACAGCGCATGCGCACTGAGTTGAGATAGTTAGTTCTGAAATTTGATTGGTTCTCCCGTGTCGAACATCTCAGGCAGAGCGGAGAAAGTAGAGAAATAGTTGAAATTAAGCAGAACGCTCGCGCCGATTAAGCGGAAATCTTGTGAATGGCTCAGAGCTCGTCACGTGACCACCTTTATGTTCTGCGCTAGTTTTTTTTTTTTTTTTTTGCCGAACGTGTGAATCCACAATGAGTTGATGGAACTAGAAATGTCATGAAAGTATCGATCTATTTAAATATCTAAATGTTTGTTCGCTGACCATAAGTATTATAAATTAATTGTTATACTAAAACATATGGCTCACAGAAAATATTGTAAGTTTCTAAACTTATTTCATAAACTTTAGAAAATAAGATTACGGTAATTTCATAAATGGTAGTCCAATATTTTTTCCTGTATTTGAATAGTATATTCAGTATTTGTGAATTTTTATACCGCCTCTGTGGTCAAGATGTCAGAGTCCCTAACTACAGAGGTGATGGGTTCTATTCCCGGAGCTCACAGATTTCCTCTGAAGTAGTGCTGTCAGGAACGGGGTCAATCTCAGCCCTCGTGGGGACAAAATTAGGAGCTACTGGAATAAAGAAGTAGAAGCTCCAACCTAGAAAACTGAGACCAACGTCCGGATAATTTAATGTTCTAACCACATTACATCCTATATCTGCAGAAGTCGGAATTATCTTCGCCAACAGATGGTGGGGCCACTCGTCGGTATGGCTCGATTCTCTTTATCAAGAGAAAGTATTATGATCGGGAAAAAATCGTCGTATCATGACGAATTTTTACGTTTAATATGACCACGAACCCAAAAAAGTGAATTTTACAATTCTGTTTGTCTATCTGTCCCTGGCCACGGATCCAAAGCGGTTTAGTGGATTTTTTTAAAACTTAATATCTAGATTTTATAGGGTTATAGCACTAAACATTTTTTTCACTCTAGCCCTTCAACTAAGAGTAGTTTACTGATGAGTAATTATCTTTTTATTTCCAAATATCTCGAAAATGGCTATAATGATTTTGTTTAAAATGAATATTTAAAATTTGTTTTTGGGAAATATTTAATTGCAGTGTAGTTTGCTTATGACTGATTTTGCCAAAACTTGAAATATTTTACAAACAATTCTACCGATTTGGTTCCAAACAGGTATCTTGGGGATATTTGATATGACAATTAAGAATGTACATTTATTTTTGGGGTTAAACTCATTGCTAGGTAGTTTACTAAAGATTGATTTTTTTCAAAAACTGGAAATATTTTTAAAATGGCCATAAGGATTTAGTTTAATATGGGGTTTTTTAGAGTGCTTGACATGAAAAATAACCTTGTATACTTTGTTTTGGATAAAAATGCAATAAAGGGTATTTTACTGAGAAGGGATTTTTGAAAATTTGAATTATTTTGAAATTGGCTATAGTGATTTTGTTTGAAATGCATACCTGGGGAGTATTTGACATGAACATATTATTACAGTGATCCAATAATAAGATTGTATTTTTATTTCTTAGTTTTTTATTTCGTATTATTTGAAAAATAAAATTAACTGACTGACATGTGTCACTTTTGCGTTAAGTTCAAGTTAAAGAGCAAGTTGCTATGCTCGTACGTATAGGGAGTCGTAAAATTAAATTAAAACATGTACTATATAAAATTAGACTCGCTAAAGATTAAACTTTAAGTTGTGTATAAATAATAAAATAATAGATCATGTTGTCTCTATGATAGCTATTCTTTATTTAAGTTACCAAGCTATTTATTTCTTGTATAATTTTCCCTTTTTTTACCCTTTATTTTTATCTTTCTTTGCGGCTCGTTACCCTTCAGGGTTATTCACCTAAATAAACTTATGAGATAACCAACCGGCCGCTTGGTGTAGTGGTCAGTTCACCTGGATACGAGGCTAGCGGTCTCGGGATAGATTCCCGATTAGTACCTAAGATATTTTTCCCAAAGGGGGAACTACCCCAATAGTTACCAGGGCTTGGTTGATCAGACTTAAGTTAGGTTTAAATGTTTCTATTTGCTCCACACCCTCATACTCACTATCACCCTAAAGCTCATTATCTACCCTCATACTCACCATCCCCCTCATACTCACTATCACCCTCATACTCACTATCACCCTAAAGCTCATTATCACCCTCATACTCACTATCACCCTAAAGCTCACTATCACCCTAAAGCTCACTATCACCCTCATACTCACCATCCCCCTCATACTCACCATCCCCCTCATACTCACTATCACCCTAAAGCTCACTATCACCCTCATACTCACTATCCCCAGACACCACCACCCGACCTGGAAAAGAAATCAAATCTCCCCATCATCAGAACTTCAATTCATTGCTAGAGTGACGCCTTAGACCATGCCGCCACCAAAGTGGGTGTTTTCAATATCGACCACAAAAATAAATGTTTTGTACTTTCTATAGAGTTTCACTTATAAAGACTGGATTGCGTGCTAAATGCTCAAGTCTTCACATCCAGCCTAGATAACCTCGAATATAAGTCACCACGGAACCCTTAGTTTGCTTTGAAAGGGCAGCATCTTACCTTGCATTGCTACACTATAACCTCGAATATAAGTCACCACGGAACCCTTAGTTTTCTTTGAAAGGGCAGCATCTTACCTTGCATTGCTACACTATAACCTCGAATATAAGTCACCACGGAACCCTTAGTTTTCTTTGAAAGGGCAGCATCTTACCTTGCATTGCTACACTATAACCTCGAATATAAGTCACCACGGAACCCTTAGTTTTCTTTGAAAGGGCAGCATCTTACCTTGCATTGCTACACTATAACCTCGAATATAAGTCACCACGGAACCCTTAGTTTTCTTTGAAAGGACAGCATCTTACCTTGCATTGCTACACTAGTCAGGAACGTCCAACTTTAGGTAATCTTAGGGCCACAAAAAAAAATCAGTCCAAGGTTCGCATCCAGATCTATGAATTAATACAGTGCAGATATTAAAAGATATGTAGAGTCTGGCCATAAAGATAAGCAAGCACTTATAAAATTTCATAATAAAAAAGTCATGTTGCGTAAAAAAATGTATTATTGAAACATTAAACAAGATCAAATTGTTTAAAAATTTATAATAAAAATTAACTTAACGTGAGCTCTGTGGTTGTTCTTTTCATTTACTAAAGTAGCTATATCAATATTGATGCGTGTATTATAATAATAATAAATCAATCAATCAATCAATCAATCATTGTTTATTTAGGATTTAAAAGAAAAATTACAAAATTGACTTTTTGATACAATCCCAAAGTACCTAAAGGTACATACATCTTCAGGTCTTGCAGATAAATAAATATTTAAAAAATAGTAAAAATTATAATAATAAAATAATTGAAAAATAAAATTCTTTACACACATCATAACAATTCTTCTCAAAAATATTTACATAGTGGTTTGAAGCATGCCTTGGAGTATCCAGTCTTTAATTTTATTTTTCGTTTTATATATATATTTCATAGATTTCTCGGAGTGTGGGTGTAGCAAATCAAACAATTTGGGGATGGTACACCTCAGTTCCTGTTTACCAGAATAATTAGAGTATTTGCCGATTGTATACACTTGTTTGTTAGAAATTGAGCGGGTGTTAATAATAATAATCTTTCTTTGGGCGAAGCTAACGCCAGCGCCTTTTCTTGCGCCTAATATATAATATATACTAAGTATATAGTTGCCAATTTCAGTAACTGAGAAAGTGATTTATCAATAAATGAAATTATTTTTTATGAATTTCATCACTAAACATGTGTTTTCGCACAGATATGTGTTTCCGAGTCTTGAGCACATCTTAAGTCCAATATTCCTCCATTCAGGATAATGCTCTCTTGGAAATAACATTTAAAAAATATTCTTCTTTTTTGAGTCCACCATTATATAAAAAACAGTTATGATTACAAATCGCACAGTTCCAGTTTCAAGGTCATACACATCCAAAGTTTTCAATGCTGAGAGTCAATGGTTGATTGAAAATTGAAATAGAATCATCAATTTCCTTGAGATCAAAAAATCGTTTCTCAAAATCCTCCATGATTGTTTAATTGTACTTTATTTCAGCTAAAAAATTATGTTATTTTTATCAAAATTCTTCATTTCTTCAAATTGTGCTTTGCAAATCGGAAAAATATTGATTTAAAAAGTTTCGATTCAATTTACTTTTAAACCCATTCAAATGAACGTATAAGCTGGCAATCATCTGTTGTTTGCCCTGCAGTTTTTTTAGTTCAAATCATTCAAATGGTTGATCATCATCATCATCAGCAGAAGCAGCTTCAGGCCACTGGATGGGTCTGTTTAAAACACAAGCCTCTAAACCATCTCCTTTCCTACCATCACCTCCCTCCCTCCACCTTAGCCCAGTCCTCTTCTTTCTCCTCCACACTCCTCCTTACTCCTTTCAACCATCTGTCCCATGGTCTTCTTCTCAGCCTCTTTCCCCCTCCCCCCTCCATTTCCAACATCCTCCTTGGAATTCTTTTCCTCTCAATTCTTCTCACATGGCCATACCACCTTATATCTCTTAAAAATGCAAGATCAGATTTTTTTTTAAATGTGGGATCTTGCATTGTATTTTAAAGACCTGTTGTGTCATACTTCACTTATTTGTTTTTTTTTAATATGTATTTTTTTCCGAAGGGCAAACAAAAAAAAAACTAAAATCCCTCCAGACATTTTTCGGCACCCAAACAACAAAAATAATAATAGAAAAAGCAAATCTCCAAATAAAGCATCCATTTCGTTTTACAACGAGAGTTTTATTTCTTCGTGGGTGACCTGGTGGTCTAGGGGTAAGGTGTCAGACTTCTATGCTGGCGGCCGGGGTTCAATCCTCGGTCCCGGCACAGATTTATCTGATTACCAAACCCTTCCTTCACCTCTGACAAGACATCTTGTGAATGTGGGGAATGCCAGGTCTCCACCGTGGTTCGGATCCCACGTTAAACTGTAGGTCCTCCATTTCATCTCACAATCACCCTATCATCACACATTAGCGTAAGTGCGTATAACCCGAACGAGTAGTAAGACGCGGTGCTAACAATATTTCTTCGTGGGTGGAAAACAAACAAAAAAAAAATCCATATCCCTTAAAGAGGGCCACAGAAAATCTTTTCACGTCTTGTAAATCCCTGGTGTAGCTTATAAAATAGTGTAGTTCGTCAGACAAGACTACTAACTTTCAAGGTGAATGGATTGTACATACTAAACGTAGGGTCGATCATGTGTGGCCCATGAACTATACGGATACGGGGATTTTTTAAGTTAATTTGTGTGTTTAACTATAACACAACCCAATATTGATTAGTATTACTATAATTACCATTAACTTTTCATCTAATCAACATCAAAAACAGCCCACACTACCGTGACGGCAAAACCTGTAAGTCACACAAACCATCCTACTATAGAAAACCAAAGTGGAACGCAAACCGGATGGTGAATTTCCTCTACAGTGAAGTTTAATGCACTGTACTAACTTGTAGAGCAATGAAAAGGAAATGGGGGGGGGGG
>CABEEJ010007054.1:0-10601 GCA_901482245.1 Timema douglasi | reverse complement strand
GGGTAGAAGGGGGAGGGGGGAGGGGGAGGGTAAAGGGGGGGGGGTAATCCCACCAAAGTATAAGGGGCCCCCCCCCCTACCTTCAACCCCCCCTCCCTCTTTTTCCACCTACATACGCAAAACCTCGTTCGGGAGTTGGGAGTCAATTTCCTGCCGCTAAGTAACCTCCTCTGTTGTCGTCACAGCCGTCCAAAACAAAAGCCCATCTAACTGCGCAGACATATGAACTATCCCGTATGGTAACCCATTCCCCCCCCCCTACCCCCCGGCCTACCCTAGACAGGGGAAATTTAGTGCTTGTAGCTCGCACGCACAAGTCAGGGGCTGACGGCCTGTGGTTTCGTCAATTAAATGTTATGGTTACACTAATTAATAACGTACGCTCACGAGCGCGCGCGCGCATGCGTGAGTTGTTAGCGGCCGCACATAGTGCCAATTAAGAAGAAGAGGGATCGGGGGGGGGGGAGGTTACACTCTCCTCTAGTCGCAAACAAAATTTCAGCACAACCTGGGTAAAGTTCAATCTTCATTAAGAGGTTTTTAATCAGCTACTAGGAAATTATTTTGATTTAGAAGGTGGGAATACATCCCTTTCACTGTACCCATAATTCACCCCCGACCCCTTTTTTCCTTTCTCACATTTAAAAATAATCCAGTCAAATAATCAATAACCTCAATGGTTTATGTCTGACTAATTAAATAAGAAAACGATAATTTCTATGAGCGAGAGCGAAAGGGCCTTCCAGTTTTGCCGAGAAAGGTATTTTCACATACCATCAAACTATCAGCCTCGTGAGGACAAATTAGGAGTTACTTGAATAAAGGAGTAGCAGCTCCGGACTAGAAAACCGAGATTAGCTGCCGGAGGGCTCTATGTGCTGACACATGACACCCTATATCCGTAAATGTTGGCACTATTATCTCTAACTGTGATGGCCGATCTGTAGATATAACTCGTTTGCGTTCACACCATGAATTTTTTGTTGTTGTTAAAATAAAGTTTTGCTATATAAACTGAAAAAAACTACCCTTTTATCGTGTATCCTTCATCCACATTTTAAGCTCATTTGTTTACAAATCTTAGGGTTACATGTTCAATTCTCAGGACAGTCAAATAAATTATAAATTGGTGACAATTCCCTCCATTCCTTTTTCACAATTATGAATAATAGTCCTGGACTCGTATGAGTTATATATGTTCTAGAAATCAGTTAGCTTGTAAGTCGTGGGCTGACATAATCACTTGTCTTGTAAAATGCTCGTTCTTTAAAAAATATATATATTTTTTAAATTTTAAATAATTAGACTTTTGGCCAAATATTTACAATAATGGGGTAGAATTTATAAGAACTGTGCGCGCATTTTCGTAGAAGAAGAATGTATTAAACATTTAAAAAAACAGTATACATGACCAGGATTTTAAATCCGATACTCCCATCCAAGGCAAATAATATCTTTGCAATAACGACACCTTAAACTATGCGTCCATTTAGGCTGATGTGTTTTTTTTAAAGTTAGGATGAAAGAACATGCGTGTTAAGGTCCATATCTTCGATATTATTTAGAAAAAAATTGTTTGGCAAATGAAAAAGTCTTAAATTTAAATTTTCTTTCAATTCTCGAAATCAATTTAGAATCCTCAAATCTTTAACTATATACAATTTTAGAGTGAATATATTTTAAAAATTGAATTTAAAAAATATTTGTTGTTGAAGGTCCTAATGACAAGTATTTTTTAAATTGAATTTAAAAAAAATATTTGTTGTTGAAGGTCTTAATGACAAATGCTATTTAATTTGAAATTTCTATAACTTCATAAAAAAAACCAATACCGTGTCTTACTACCCATTCGGCTTATTCGCTTATTTACCAATTATGCTAAGGTCTGTGGATTAGGAAGGCTTAAGTTGGAGGGGAATTCACCCTCATTTGCGTGGAGGGAAGGTTGAAAACAATTTAGGGTAAGCCATCCTCATTGAAATCGACTGGTTTCGAACCCCAATCACACAGTCTTCGGCAATCTATTCTAACACGACCATTAGACCATTAGACCATGTGGTCACCGAAGGGGGTGGAACAGAACTTAATTATATCAATGCAATTTTATTTATATCATCATTTATTTAATGTCAGGTGTTTAAATTAGTAGTTGATATTCTTAAAACTGTTTAAATAATGTTAAACGGAGTTTTGAATAGAAATAAAGGATCCACACATTTTCCAGGATAACTTTTATGTCTCAAACCTCACAAGAACCACTGGAAACACTTTTTGTTTTTATCAAATCAATTTAAATATGAGCGAAACCTCTTTTTAACCATAATATAGAGTGTATTAGAAAGTTCTCATGATTGTAGCAATAATATAAAGTGCATAAGAGAGGTATCATGATTGTCTAACAGATGGCAGCACTAACGCAATTTAAATATGACAGAGACCTCTTTTAACCATAATATAAAGTGTATGAGAAAGGTATCATGATTGTCTAACAGATGGCAGCACTAACGCAATTTAAATATAAGAGAGACCTCTTTTAACCATGATATAAAGTGTATTATAAAGGTATCATGATTGTCTAACAGATGGCAGCACTAACTCGATTTAAATATGACAGAAACATCTTTTAACCATAATATAAAGTACATTAGAAGGGTGTCATGATTGTCTAACAGATGGCAGCACTAACTCAATTTAAATATGACAGAAACATCTTTTAACCATAATATAAAGTACATCAGAAAGGTGTCATGATTGTCTAACAGATGACAGCACTAACTCAATTTAAATATGACAGAAACATCTTTTAACCATAATATAAAGTGAATGAGAAAGGTATCTTGATTGGCTAACAGATGGCAGCATTAACTTAATTTTAAGTCAATTGGCCTTTCCCTTCATCTTCCATGTAAACTTCAAATGGGCATTTTCATCATCAACTCTTTCCAGCCAGTGGCTGGCTCAGTTAAGTAGAATGCCTCCATCTTCCTCTATCCTTCCTATAATTGCTTCCATTCTTCTGTTCTCAAATGCAAACTTTCTGTTATCTGCTCCTTCTATCTCTTTCTTGGCCTCCTCTGTGGTATTTTTCCAACAGACTTCATCTCCAACATTTTCTTTGGTGTTATCTCTTTTTTTTGATCCGGATTATATGACTATACCATCTCAGCTTTGCTTTCTCTACAATCTCATGTACTCCAACATCCTCATTACATGCACATAGCATTTCAATCTTGCTTCCTCTACTATCTCATGCACTCCAACATCCTCATCACATGTACATACCATCTCAGTCTTGCTTCCTCTACTATCTCATATACTCCAACATCCTCATTACATGACCACACCATCTCAATCTTGCTTCCTCTACTATCTCATGGACTCCAACACCCTCATTACATGACCATACCATCTCAGTCTTGCTTCCTCTACTATCTCATGTACTCCAACATCCTCATTACATGTCCATACCATCTCAGTCTTGCTTCCTCTATTATCTCATGTACTCCAACATCCTCATTACATGTCCATACCATCTCAGTCTTGCTTCCTCTATTATCTCATGGACTCCAACATCCTCATTACATGCTCATACCATCTCAGTCTTGCTTCCTCTATTATCTCATGTACTCCAACATCCTCATCACATTACCATACCATCTCAGCCTTGCTTCCTCTACTATCTCATATACTCCAACATCCTCATTATATGGCCATACCATCTCACCATTCCCGGATAACTTTATTCCTAGTCTTGTTTCTCCTCCTAATAGCTAACATGCTCCTCACAAACTTCATTCCTATATCCTCCACTTATATGCAGTGTCCATGTTTCTTCTGCATGTGTAACAATTCATATGGGACGATCCGTTATATCCACAAGGTGGTACTAAAGAAATATTTGATTTATTTTGACCAAATAATATTTTTGCCATAATTTTTTTTATCTCAATTAGTGTAACTTTTTTACACCCCTACCCTTTAAAATAATAGTACAACTATCTCAAATAAGAATGGTAAATATTACCCGATTCATGCATTTTGTATCTTTGTAACTTTTTGAGAATACTTAGTTAGAAACAACATAAAAACGACAGAGTTACTTCGGTCCCATTAAATGTTGCGAGCTAGAAGAGTAGAGAGATGAAGTTAAGAATTAAACAGGGGAAAAAACCTTGATGCAATATGGTCAAGGGAGTTAGCGAGAGTTTAAAAATGTATTAAAAACGAAAAGAAACGCCAGAGAAAGGAAAATTGTGTCCAGGGGAATGAAATAAGCCAGAGTAAATCCCACGGTGCACATTTTAACGAAGAGAAAGGATATAGACCGAACGAGGTCAACATTTTGGGTTGTTCCTTTTTTATTTTATTCTTTTTTTAACTTTGACGATAGCAATAATCCTTGCTAATAACTTGTGGACAAGAAACTTTATATAATGGAGTAACATCTTGTTTTTATTTATTTTTAAAAAAAATTACCGTTTTTATACCATCTTCTTACAGAATTTAACCCCCCAAAAATGTCTGAAAAAAATTACACTCTGGAAAGAGGTTTAATAGATATTTGGATTAAAAAATAATAGATACTTGTTTAGTTATAGTACTTTTTGATAAAAGAACACTATTTTAAACCTCAGAAGTTAAAATAATGTATTATTTGTGTTTAAGGGGTCCACCTATTAATGTACTTGAATGTTTAATAAGTGTCAAAAAATTCCACGTTATTTGTGAACGTTGCCCACCTGTGATACCATGACAGGTCAAGATAGGAGTTCCAATAAAAATGTATTTATGTTTAACCCAGCGAGTTTTAGAGATATACCGTTTAAACAAAGACCATACATTATTAAATAGTTCTAAATAAGTCCTACAGTGTCACGCAATTATTTATTTTAATCTTGAAGTAGGTTTTAGGCAAACATATTATAAAGCATGTTATAAATATATAATTATTTTCTAACAAATGACAGCACTAACTCAATTTAAATACGACAGAAACCTCTTTTAACCATGATATAAAGTACATTAGAAAGGTTTCAGTATTATATCAAAGATGGCAGCACTAGCTCAATTTAAATATGATAGAGACCTCTTTTAACCATAATATAAAGCGTGTTATAAAGGTATCATGATTGTCTAACAGATGGCAGCACTAACTCAGTTTAAATATGACAGAGACCTCTTTTAACCATAATATAAAGCGTATTATAAAGGTCTCATGATTGTCCAACAGATGGTAGCACTAACTCAGTTTAAATATGAAAGAGACCTCTTTTAACCATAATATAAAGCGTATTATAAAGGTCTCATGATTGCCCAACAGATGGCAGCACTAACTCAGTTTAAATATGACATAGACCTCTTTTAACCATAATATAAAGCGTATTATAAAGGTATCATGATTGTCCAACAGATGGTAGCACTAACTCAGTTTAAATATGACAGAGACTTCCATTGTTCATTTATATATTGTTTGTCACGGTACCGGCTTCTGTGGCCACGTGGTCTAGCGCGCCATTCTCGTATTAGAATATACTAATTATGACGGGGAGATTAAGGTTTGAATCTTGGTCAGGTGTACTGAGGGTGGTTTTTCTTAAATGTTGTTCTGCTATACCTCCATGTTCATTCAAATATACTTTAAATATAACTTTCCTAATCCATAAAACCATTAGCGTGAATTAGAACATAAATGAGTATAGAGCTGAACGGGTAATAAGACGAAGTGCTAAAAAAAATATGTATCGTGAGTTAAGGGCAGTTTTGTTTGAGGGGGATTGTTACTCTTGATTCTCTGAATTGGGAGGTGGAGAGTTTTAGTCAAATGGGGGTTACCTTACGATGTACTGAGACAATATAATTATTACTTTATTAGAAGTTACTGTGATAGTACTGAGCTAAATGCCCTAGGTTCACTCCCCAGCATGGCTGAAAAATCTATCGTTGGGGACACTTTGGTTCCCTCCCCTTTCACAGTGATGAATTAACATCAGAGAGGATGGGTGCTGTGTCTCTTTTAGATTTAAGTTAGTTTGTAATTTTTGTGCTGATATAATTAATCGGTTTGAAAAGTGCACAACATACAGTCCCATTAATTTATCGGTGTGAAAAGGTAAACCCAGATTTCCCCCATGATACATTTTTTGGCCATATCGAGAATCGAACCTGGGACCCTCATCGCAGTAGATATACACGATACCATCTGAGCTAAAGTGTCGGACTATTTTCGTAGTTAATTATTTTGCTATTAACGAACACAGAAACAAAAATTGTTTATAGCAAAGGTATCTTAAGAGAAAACTAACTATTTATTAATTTTGGTTGAAATATATTGGAAGAATATATATATGGTTATTCTAAAATCTCTGTACAAACTTTTTTTTAACACCGCATCTTACTAGCATTCCAGGTTAAAAGCTTATGTACTAATTACGCAAATGGTTTGAGGGATCAGGAGGTTATATTTAAAGTAAATATCCCCACATTTACGTGTCGGCAGAAACGTTTGACCTTCATGGTTCATAATTTTCACTAGTTGCTGTAATAAAAGTTATATCTTTTGTTTTTACATGTCTAAGAAAATAAAACAAAAATACTTAATTCCCAGTCACAGAGTTCTAGTAACATCAACTGGTAATAACAGGAGCTTTAGAGTTTCGTTTAATTGAAAGAAATGTCCTCCTTTTGCTTTGTTTCTCATAAGAATGGCAGTTCTAATGGAGCTAAATTACAAGTATAAACTATCTTAGAGTGTTAAGTCGTGATTTTTATTTTTAAAACACGACATTATTTATTTAAGGAAGAAAATATTTATGTTTCTTACTCTTTAATTTGATCTCAGATAAGCGACATTTTGCGTTATATGTCGTTAATGATTATCTAGTTTCATATTTTCATTAATTTTCCTTAAAATCATAAGACTTAAAATGGAAAGGTTTCAATCCATACTGATTATCTTTGCCCTCATTTTGGTGCAAACCATAATTATTTTTGAAAACACATACTTCTTTACGACATTGCCTATTTGGAGATTTCGAAGCTATTTCGCAAAGCGGGTTGCATCTTATCTTGACGCGCCTAAGCAGTCTAAGCACTATCACACTTAGAAGTCAATGTAAGAAATAGAAAGAGAGGGGAGAAGATGAGTTCACCCTGCAAGACCTTTTAATTATCTACTGATAACCTTTCCCTTTTTCCTACCACGAGTTTACACACTCACTATAATATTTGAGCATTGAAAACATCAACTTACTTTTTAAATTAACTTTTCCTTGTTTCCTATTCTAGATAGACATTTGCTAACACAGATATTTTTAATCTACCTCCTGGCATAAAGACTCCTACAGGAAATCTTCGCGAATAAGGCAAAAAGCCTAGGTTGTAGAGAATTTACAAAATAATGGTTAAAAGAGGTATCTGTCATATTTAAATTTAGTTAGTGCTGCCATCTGTTAGATAATCATGATACCTTTCTAATGCACTTTATATTATGGTTAAAAGAGATGTCTGGCATATTTAAATTGAGTTAGTGCTGCCATCTGTTAGACAATCATGAGACCTTTCTAATACACTTTATATTATGGTTAAAAGATATATCGGTCATATTTAAATTAAACTAGTTCTGCCATATGTAAGACAATCATGAGATCTTTAAATTACATTTTATATTATGGTTAAAAGAAGTCTCTGTCATATTTAAATAGAGTTAGTACTGCCATCTTTTAGATAATCATGATACCTTTCTAATACACTTTATATTGTGGTTAAAAGAGATGTCGGTCATATTTAAATTGAGTTAGTGCTGTCATCTGATAGACAATCATGAGATCTTTATATTACACTTCATATTATGGTTTGAAGGGATATATGTTAAATTTAAATTAATTATAAAAAAAGTTGTTTCCTGGGGTCCTAGTGAGGTTTTTTTGCACGACTTCTTACTACCCTTTCGGGTTATAAGCCTATGTAGACTACTAATTACTCTACTATGTAGGTAACGAGAAAGATTAAATTTAAAGGAAGTGTATCCACATTTGCGTGGAGAGAAAGTGAAACCCCGTTTAGGGAAAACCAACTTCAGTACTCACTACCGGGATCGAACCCCGATCTCCCCGACATTGGCAGTCTAGTCTACTGTGGATGTGACGTCCCTATACCACCGAATTAGGTGGTCCTGTAAAGATTGTGTAGTGTCCCTTTCCTCCTTTTTCCCTTGTATCTTTAAAATATCATACATACCCACAAGAAATCCGCAAGAGAGTTTATCTCTCCATTATGAAACGTTAGGGGGGAGGTTTATAGAGTAGAAATCGAAGATCAGAAGCGACCCTAGTTAACTTTAGACACAAGTCACTTCAATTAACCCTCATTCCCTCCCCCCCCACCCCTTTTCCACCCCTCTCAAAACAGGTTTAGTAAAGTTATCGTTGCGAACGATGAGGTTAGGTATATATCTTTAGTTAGTTCTGTTCCCTAGAGACAAAACAAGTAGAGTTCCCTTCTCTATATTACAAGGCGTAGCTTTAGTCGAACTTCTTTCAAAGATATAGTCCTATCTTCATAAGAAGATTCTTATCTGACAACTAGAAAAGTTATTACAGTCCAATATTCATAGGAAGGACCTTATGTGGCAGTAAGAAAAGTTATTACATTCCAATGTTTATAGGAAGCAACAGGAAAAGTTACTACAGTCCAATTTTCATAGGAAGGACCTTATCTGACAACAGGAAAAGTTACTACAGTCCAATATTCATAGGAAGGACCTTATCTGACAACAGTAAAAGTTACTACAGTCAAATATTTATAGGAAGGACCTTATCTGACAACAGTAAAATCGAGTACAGTTCAATGTTCATAGAAATAACCCATAGAAATATACCTATCTGACAGCAAGAAAAGTTATAGGAAGCAACAGGAAAAATTACTACAGTCCAATTTTCATAGGAAGGACCTTATATGGCAGAAAGAAATTTTATTACAGTCCAATGTTTATAGGAAGAACCTTATCTAACAGCTAGAAAATTTAAAATATCTATTTTCGCTTATTCATACGTCAATTCATGTGATCTGCAGCTTTAACTTTTAATCAAATAATTATAAAATCATAAAAATGCTATTGATGTTGACCACCAAAACCTATATTACAATTTAATAAAAATGTCTTCCTATCAAAATTGGATTGTTGGTGCAGTCAGGAGGACACGTGGCTGCCCGGTGAGCTTTCATCATTTTACAGAGTCCTGTCCCACCAATCAAAGTGAGTCGGTGTGCCGGTTAAAATCAGTGATAATTGTCGACCCTGGTGGTCTCGGGGTAAGGTGCTAACCTCAGAGCTCGATGTTTGTGGGTTCAAACACAGCCGGGGTCGACGAGTTTCTCTTGAGCGATAAAAATCCGTAGCACATCTTACTTCGGTCCCGTGTCGATTGTGGAATGTGACCCGGCCACAGGCTGGAAACAGTTGAGGGAGATTATAGTGATTATGGAGATTATGATAGTGATGGTGATTGTGGTGATGGTGGTGATGATGGTGATGATGATAGTGATGGTTATGGTGATGAGGGTGATCATGATAGTGATGGTTATGGTGATGAGGGTGATCATGATAGTGATGGTTATGGTGATGATGGTGATCATGATAGTGATGGTGATGGTAATGATGAAGGTGATGATGGTGGTGATGATGGTGGTGATGATATTTATTATGATGGTGATAACTATGGTGATAATGGAGATTATGATAGTGATGGTGATGGTGGTGATGATGGTGATGATATAATTATTATGATAGTAATGATGATGGTGATGATATAATTATGGTGATGGTGGCGATGATGGTGATTATGGTGATGATGGTGATGGTGGTGATGATTATGGTTACATGATGATTGTGGTGATGATTATGGTGACATGATGATTGTGGTGATGATTATGGTGATGGAGATTATGATAGTGATGGTGGTGATGATGGTAGTGATGATGATGGTGGTGATGGTGGTGATGATGGTGATGATATAATTATGGTGATGATGATTATGGTAATGATTATGATTGCGGTAATGATGGTGATGATTATGATTATGATTATGATGATGGTGATGAGGTTAATGATGTTGATTCTATCCTTCGTACTAGTAGTTTACTAAAAACTAATTTTTTGAAAGCGGAAATATTATTTTTGCTTTAAAACATATATTTTAGATCTGTTTCACATTAAGGTTATAAAAATAATGTTTATCATTGATTATTTACCACCGTTCTTTACTACCAGTTAGGGTTATACCCGTGATTAATAATGATCTTAAATTGTTAAGAACCCTCAGTACACCAGACTGGGGTCCGATCCACGATCTCCCGGTCAGTGGCAGTCCATTCGATCGCAGGATTGACGCCTTGAACCATTCGACCACCGAAGGGAAGGGTGTTTATTATTATTAGACACACCTATTTAGGGATAGTTTACTTATAGCCTGGGTGACCTGGCGGTCTAGGGGGTAAGGTGTTAGACTTCTATGCTGACGGCCGGGGTTCAATCCTCGGTCCCGGCACAGATTGATCTGATTACCAAACCCTTCCTTCACCTCTGACAAGACATCTTGTGAATG